>DWTU01003370.1:0-10486 GCA_018251515.1 Cecropterus confusis
ATTTGAAACTTGGCCGCTCAGTCCAGAGATTTGAATCTGATCCTGATTTTAGAAATTTTGAAATTTGTTCGTATTAGAAATTAATTCATTAGAAACGGTATTTATACCGTGACGAAAAACAACACGAAATAAAATACACGTCTGACATTTCCTTCAAAATGAATACAAAGATTTATGAAGTCATCCAATCGGATCTAGGTCAACGCAGTGGATTACGTCCTAAACTCCTCTGTCTACGAGAAGTACCGTGTCAGACTCGGAACAGTAATGGCCACCCCATTACTGTTTACGTCTACAAGAAATTGTGCTTAAAAATGTTTTATAACGTACAAAAAAAGAACAGGCTAGCAGTGTACACAATTCGAATTGGAAATTTTCCTCTCGCAGTCGATTGCTGCAATGTATGCCGCAGCACGCGCGGTCCGGACGACAGCTGAAGGGCTTTCCGTCCAATTTAATCTGCGGTGCGCGCGCCCACGAACCTTGTAGGCATAAGTGTGTATGTGATAGTAGGGTTTCGTTTCATAATATTGATATGCAGTCCATCTGGTGGTAAGTGACTGTTGCCTATAGACACTTGTGATTAATTTGTCCTGAGACCTAATTGGAGTGCTTCGGATAAGAATATTTCCTTCACGACACCGTACAGACTAGAACAAATGGCACTTAATAGGTACTACTAATACTGCGTTTCTTGCCGGGTCTTCTCACTTGTGGTCGTGTTCCTCGGGCCATCATCCGGTTGTAGTGTAAGAAAAAATATTGTTACTCAAAAATTATAAGTTCCCCCGTAAACATACAAAAATAAAGCCAGTTCATTTTATTTCATTTCAAAAATAAAAGGTTATTCGTACAATATCCACGTAATATACGTAATCGATAGGTAATCCTGCGTCACTCGTACTAGGGTGGAATTAGTGTTATCTAGATATTGCTTATATAATGCTTATCTTCATTCTACTCTTAGGTCGTACATAATGTAATGTAACAAAAATGTTAATGCAGAACGATCTGGTGAATACCAAAGTAAAATCTATGTAAAAGGTAGGGATATCTTCTATACATTTATGTCTTTTATACGTACACGCACGCACGCACGCGCTTAAACACAAGCACACACACACACACAAGCGCGCGTTCGGCAAGTAAAGTATAAAAGTCAACTTATTATAAAATAATGGTCGGCAACTACCGCCATTACAGCGTTCCACTTGCGCACAAAAACTGGTGATCACCTTAGCCTACATCGCCGTCATTAACACCAAGTGACTGGCGACAAAAACACGCATCATTAATAATTCTTGTATCTAATCTCATATGTTATAACTGTGAGGTGTCTATACTCTTTGTATGTCGATAATGCACTTGCTTTAAGTACAAGCAAGTTTTTGAGAAGCGAAATTGACTAAAACTTGTATGTAAATGCTGAGTGGCATTTTGAATTCGTTCTTTGTTTTGGACCAATTGGCAGATCTTTTTCTTAGGCCGGAACTTTAATGAAATGCATTTTGTAGATAATTTAGTATTTTACAAATTATTTCAATGCCAATACGTAAGTAATAAACTTAAGTATCGGCACTATCGCATTATAAAATAAGAAGAATTTTCTTGTGAAATTTTAAAACCACTTTTCTAACAAACGTATTTTACTCTACTTATTTCTTAGAACCTACTTGAATCCATTATAAATAATATTAAGTTCACTCAAATCTAATCATTTATTCACCTGAGCATCTGAAGGAAGGTTACATAAAGGATATACTTCCGAACGCCGGAGACATTTCCTGTTAGATTCGTCTCTCAGGTCACGATCCTACCATCACTCTATACTTACCTATTGACTTTTAATTTTACGGAGAATTAATTTCCATTCTGATGAAGTATACCGGTTGTTGGTAACAGAGTTCTATAAACCGGCCAGTCTTGTTAACTGAAGTGAGAGTATTATTAATATGAGGCGATCGTAGTCCTCGGCAGTAGAAACGTATTTGTGATTGACTTCAGATAGATCCTTGGTTTTGAAGTTGTTTCCAGATGTCCATGTGCGGCAGTGACCACTTCCCGTCAGGTGGACTGCATGCTCGTTGGCTGCTTCGTAATTATATAAAATCGGTCAAGTGCGAGTCGGACTCGCGCACTAAGGGTTCCGTACCATTATCCATAAAAACGGCAAAAAAGCAAGTTTGTTGTATGGGTAATATTTATTCTGATTTTATTCATTTGTTATTGTAGTGGCAACGGAAATATATCACCAGTGAAAATTTCAATTGTCTAGCTATAACGCTTAATTAGATACGGCCTGGAGACAGATAGACGGACAGCGGAGTCTAGGTAAGTAATAGGGCCCCGTGTTTACCTTTTGGGTACGGAACCCTAAAGAATCAACCTCAATTTATACATGTATTATATTATACTCATCTATAGATGAGCACGCAATGGCGCAGCAAGCGGCTATTGCTCAAACGGTGGCGTTGCGTGACTACCTTCACGTGAGCACTCAACACGAATGTGAATTGGTGACATAATCACCGGTTATGAAGGATTCGAAAGCCGTTACACGTTACAGCTCGGATGATCTAATGAAGATCAAGGGGTCATCCATAATATTATTACGTTATGTTTTTATAGTCTGTTATTTAACGCATTTTAAGGAAGCAGTACTGTATCCACGCTCGGCTTCTGAAATTAAGTAATGAACTTAAAAACAAAATAATGAAAATGAAAATATTTTTATTAAATGCAAATTAATCATAGTTCTTTTTCTTTTGTAAAAGTCAGTAATCTACCACCACCACTTTGAACCGTAGGTATTACGTTACTCTGATCTGATTCTGATATTTACAATACAATATAATTTACCACGCTTGTCGAAATCCTATTATCGGTACAATAATAATCAAAAAATCTAATGTCACGTATTTTCACGACCAGGTGTTTTATCACCCCTTAAATTGCAATAATTCTTTAGGCGATCGTGCAACAGATTAGCTTATTTTTGTAATATCTTACGTGTTTTATGGGTGCAAATCATAACTCATAAGTGCCTAATACTTTTGGTGATCTTTGTATGTTCAACTCCATCAGCCTTCTCTTCAGCCTTCTTCAGAAGAATTACATTCATGTACCAGGTGGTAGAACCAGTGTAGTTCGACCACCGCCAAACCTATTTCGTGCGTGAAGCAGTTCTTGCGTTTCGATGAAAGGGTGAAGTGCCGGCTTACTTATAGTATATGTGACGACTATCTTAGTCTTCGGTAGTAACAATGCATCTGTGATCGACTTCAGATACAAGTAGAACCCCTGTACATATGAAGTTGCTTACAGATGTTCATGAGTGGCAGTCAACCTTTACCATTAAGTGGACCGCATGCTAGTTGGGTACTTCAATCTGATAAAAAAATTCATGCATTTTGCATATTAGCAAGTCTGAAATTGAGCAACATTATAGTTATAACCAGTCGCGCACGGAAAACGTGCTAGAATAACAGGTGACCGTAAAAGGTACATTTCGCTTCCACGTTCAGATGATGCAATCGGCGATAGCGTTGGAATGCAATTATATGTGGTGCCGTGACGAACAGCTTATCAGCCGACCTTGGCAATGACATTGCCTGGCCTTGCAGGAGTGTGATACGGAGCCGGTGGAGCGTGGCCGCCCGATTGCATGCATTCACTCCATTATTAACGATTACTCACGACTTTTTCACGATTCTCTATCCCCACCGGAACTCATTGTTACTCGTGGATAGCCTTTTTATCGGCGCTTTAGCTTCGCCTGCTGTTTTGTTTGCCAATTCGATGATGTTTTGATGTTATTGAGCGATGTGATTTATGAAAATCTACCAGTGCCGTAGACGGGGCACTAGGTTGACTCCGGTTGCAAATTCTTCGACGTCTTTATCTTCGGATCTTTTCTTGTCTACCTACCCTTTGGATGAATCTGTATCATGGTTGTATATAACTTTTACTTGTTGTATTGTCGACAAGTACAAAATGCGTTGTTAAGACTAATTTCCTAACCAACATTATAACAGGCAATATTTGCTATATTTCTAGTAACGTGATTACATATGATCATAATTATTGTGGGCAATTACTTTCTATTTCGAATTGTTCCACGGTTCCCACTATCGTCAGTGGAACATATTTCTTGTTTATACGCTGTGTAATTTTATGGATAATCGTTCACATTAAAAATTTGTCGTGGTGATATGGACCATTTAATTATATAAATACAATAAGTGTACAATTAGTGTAGTATGTATTTCGAAGATATTTTTCTTATGCTTTGGCAAAATAATTTGAGAAACCTATAGATTGAGAGAACAATAACTCCATTAAAATGAAATAAGTAGGGACATGAAGATATGAACTAACCCAAAATTGAAATAAAGTCCTAAAAAGCACCTATAAGTACCTGTATATAAAATCTTCTTTTAGTAAAGAAAGAAAGAAAGAAAAAAAGAAAATATTTTAATTCTCTCTATTAGGGACAACACATTACACTAACAGTTAAGGAAAAAAACTATAATAATAATAAATAGGGTAAACTAACAAAACAAGCTCACTAAAATAATTGTAAAGAATAATCATATTAATAACATACTTATCATGTCACGCTAAAGTCCGCATGACATGTATTCTATCCCTTCAAAAGAGGGAGATAAGCCAATTATAAATTTCATGGTAGAAATAATAATAATAAAACATAATTGTAAATACATATTCTGCGTGTAACTGTGCTGCAGTATACCGCGAAAAGGCCGGCACTCAGCTTATACAGAGGTCTGTGGACCACGGCGCTGATTTTCAGTGACGCCCATAATCAGGGAGCAGTTCGGAGCGGAGCAGGGAACAATTCGTGTGCGTACCATAATATTTATATAAAGTAAGATAAGACGAAAAAAAGGCTTTGTAGCTATTTAATAATATATTACTTATAGTAGTATGCGGTACTATATCTACCAATCCTTTTCACGGATGCAACAGGTTGGACTATAACTGTTTATAGTCCAACCTGTTGCAGAAGGATCTGTATCCTAACATTACGCGACAGTATCAAGTATTTCGTCATTTTTCTTGCGTGCAAGGTGCGTGACGACCGAGTATGAGCCTGTCATTCTTAATCATCCTTTCAAATAGTACCGGATGTACAATCAAGCTACTATACCTATATGAGAAAATTCCAAGCTGTTGTTTGTACTGGTTTGGGTTGGGTCACATTAGGTTAGCTTTTCAGTTCTATCTCATTACGGTGGAAGGGTTAAATGGTTATGGTTAGAAGCTGCGTTAGAAAGTGAGAGCGAGCTCGTAGCTTTATCTTTCGCCATGGATGTAACACCGTGGGGATTTCAGTCGGTAAGAGTCCGACAGAATCGTCTGTCGCCCGCAAGACAGGAGGGTATTCATCATACATTACTTCGCGGTAAAAAAAAGGTTACGTTAGGTAAGCGTTTTGCGTATCCGGCAAAGGGCGTCCTGAGGAACACCGTGTGGCTTTAGTCGCTATGAATCTGTAATATCCTTTTGACTGTTGCTGGGTTTTCTCACGTAAAAAAAGGTTGTAATAAGTTAGCTTTAATTGGTTGTTTCAATATAATAATATTCAATGTTTAAGGAATCCTAATATAAATATAATATTGGTAGAATTTTTCATTCGAATGGTCACGCCATACGTAAAGTGCGTCATACTTCATACTGTATTTGCCGGGTGGCTATGGGTAAGTTAAAGTGCATTATATTCAAGGTAGGCTCACTAGTTTTAGTCGGCGGATTCTGGGCCTGACCAATTCAAACACGGGTTTCAGGTTCTGAGTCGGGTCATGGTTTTTGGAGCCTGGTACTGACATTGCGTGTGTTAATAATAATAGTATTATGTTTTACGATTTAAATTAACTAGTGCATTAGTTGAATATCATCTATCTTGCTCGAGATTTGTAGGAAATAATACTATGTCTTTCAGGTTTCGAATAAGGATTTAGCAATAACATAAAGATGTTGATACAGAATTCAAAGTAGGAGAGTCTGACTCGCACTTTGTTGGTATTTTTTATATAAGAAATAAATAACGATACTTTTGGTTTTTACCGTGAACCCCATATACCGCAATCGACGTATAAGTAAGACGGAATATGAATTGTGGAAACTACGCACCGAGAACCTATATTGAAGTAATACAACAAATCACAAACAAACGCTTCGAATGATTCGCGCAGGTTGCGTAACTCCTGCCTGCCATTGCTTGGAAATCGCGTGATTTTCCTACAATTTATGTGTGTATAGTGTTATATTGCTTATAGTTGCTATTTTATCTAATTACCGGTCAAGACTAATGTTTACTTGCTTTTTATATTGCAAACACTTAGAGAGGACGTGCTAATTCTCTTTTTGTGTTTGCCTTAACTTTTCTGATAGTCTTTATAAGTAGCATACCTTGTGGAGTGGAGTGTGTAAAGTTAAACTTAAATTTACGATTGGAAAACGTAGATGTAGAAGATTTTTTTGACAATAAATATACCAAGATGTAGAAAAATATAAAATTACGAGTTATTTAAGACAGCGAAAAGGTCAAGACCTTTTAGAAAACCTTAAAAACGAGCTTTACAATTTGCGTTTTTGCACGTGAATACTTTCCGGAAACTTTGAGTTTCCGAAGAAGTTAAGAATTGTTTGATTCGTCGATTTTAAGACACAGTTTCCCGCTTGTTAAAGTTCAACCTGTTGTAAAAACAAGAAGCCGCTGAAACAAACCTTAACTGAGTTCACATTTTTCGGCCATTATGAACGTCTCTGATCACGTTTCATTGCCGTAGTACTTACAGTTTTATACTTTTCTAATTTTAATTTCTGCTTTTTGCGATTCTTCTCTACAGGGAAACAATGTCCGAAGTCGTAAGTATATATATAATTCCGAAGTCTCAACGGTACTTTATATTATTGTAATAAGATTAAGTTAGTTAAGTCCTCATGTAAGTGAATTTACATTCTTTATGAGAATAAATATGTTAAACCATAAGTCGTATATATTTAATTTCACAAAAGAGTTCTGTACGATAGCACATTTAGCTGGTCAAATAGACTCGATTCATGTCATCTTACTGCTATTTCACGCTACCTTACTTTAGATTCTATATTTGTTGGAATACTTCTGAATTTATTGAGATTCAACAAAATAGAAAATCATTTGTTAATTTAGTTTTTGCTAACTTCATCGGTCACTCCGAGTCACGAGTTGGAAACTTGACCCTTTTTATTTGTTCTTTTTTATCAACTTCTCATGTACCGACCTATTATATAGAGTACTCGTGATTCATTTCGTTTTGTTTACGAAGTTTTTTTTGGCCTGCCTATTTTTGTGAATAGATCTAGGCAATCTATTATTAGGATGACAAAATCACTTAGTCATTAAATAAAAATACGATTCTCGTGCTATCAACCTTGTCGTAGGTTCAGGGGCACTAATGCTTGTTTAATTTGGTATTCACTCGGTAAATATATCAAACCACATTATTAATAACCTCGTCAGCGTCTTGTTGACGAGTTTCTTGGATATTATGAGTTAAATTGACTAGTATCGAGAATTTATTAATAACCGAATATTGCTTGCTCCCCTGAACCACAAATTCATCAGGTCCATAAATATCTAATCAATTGATCATTTTGCTGCTCGCATCTGGAATAACAAGTTGCTTCATTAATTCGCAAATATTCTCATTGTATTTGCATGCCAATTTATATTCTCGACACATGATTGCCTGCCCGTTTAGGTATACTTTTATCGCCATTGCAATACCGCTCGTTACACACAATAGTGTGGTCTTTGTCTTTGCCAAGGTCGGCCAGCCGTGACTCATGGTTAAACGCCATACGTACACTCCACAATAAAGGCCCGCAACACTTTTGCTTTATATTGCCTTCAATAATCACGTTACGTGTGCCATTAGTTATTTGACTGCCTGTAACGCTATTGATAGTTATAGTTGCGAGTTTCGAAGTGTGACCTTCGAATGTGAACTCTATTCTTTTGTTAATACTGTTGTTTGCATTCGAATCGACAACTGTAACAAAGTGTACTGGTTTTTTATGCAAATACCTAACAGCGAGGAGGAAAATGAGGCAGCTACGTGGCAAGGCCGACTAAGTTTATCTGTACACAACACGAGCGTTAGTTTGTCGGTGTTGTCGTGAGTAGAATACCTACTCAAGTTTTACCTATATACTCACTTTATTTATTATTCACATACTCTCGGATTGTATCCGTGTTTTATATTACCATTCTATTTTATTTACGATTGAAATGAAAATTGCCGACAAGTATTTTGAGACAGCATTTATTGGCAGTTGTTCATACTTTAAAACAATATTGTTAAAGGGACATCATTTTATACATTCATATCGTGAATCGTGGAAACAAACAAATAAAATACAACAATATTAAGTTAAAATTGTAAAATAACTGCTTACATAATTCATCAGTTGTAACATTATTTACACCCATCTTTGTGCATGACGTAGCTATTTCTATTACATCTAAGGGTTGCCTATTTCATCTGATGTCATTAGATTTTCTAGAGAGTGAATATTTCAATCATTAATCCCATCTACATTAGGCCTTCCACCTATGCACTCCATCCATGTAAAAAAAAAATACAAGATGTATCATTGCCATACTTGTCCTTGTCTTATAACACCGACAAACATTTTTTTCATTTCAGTTCTTAAGACGTACTTACATCATAGTCACCGGTCTGTACTATTATATTCCTCTCTGTGGCATCGTAGCAGTAGTATTTGACAGGTTCCAATTGATCAGGATTGACTATCTCCAAATATAAAATCAATGCAATACTAAGTTCTTATCTCATCTCAAAACGAGAAGGAGCAACAATTTTGGTTATGAACAATATCTGTAAGAGTCTATGTCTAATTTTATGGCCAAAAGTTACGGTAAGAAGTAAATGTGACATGAAAATTCTCCCCGTTTTAGAGTTTAGAGTAGTGAAGAAAAATGGAGTATACAAGAAGAGTGAGATCAACAGACTGTCAGACTAAGGATATTACTACATCAATACGAGAATGACAATCGAAACCTATCGAAAGATCGCTGATGCGTAGAACGACTATAAGTAAGCCCAAAATAATTATATAGACATGAGAATTGTATAGAGACATTGTTCTATGAATAGCCATCCCTTACATTAGATGTCGTTACTTCAGCGCACATGTATGTTACGCAGTGCAAATATAAACTTGTAAGTAAGTATGTGTTATTATGAAACGTGCGATCTCCGCTCGTTATGCAATTGTGAATGTCAGTAAACAGTTCTCGCTCAATGGCGTCTACTTCTATTTATATCTAGTAATTTTCCTCCTCAACACTGTTCCATTCAAAGTCATTTTCTCCGTCACTTAAATCTTTACTTTGTAACACACCTGTTGGTCTAGTTTCAGAATCATCTAGTAGACGTTTAGAATTATATTATCGTACGTCTTTACATTCAAGTGTCACATTAGAATCAATTTAATTCATTCATTCAGTACTGCTATGTCCTTTGATAGTTCATGTTTTCTAAAGTATTCGTAGCTACATAAATATACGTATAGACTTCTATACTCACGATAATATTTATACAATTACTCTGACATTCCTTATCTTTAATTGTATTCAACGCAACATCTCATGATGCTTTTAACATCTTATTTGCAACATGATCAATTTGTTATTGCGCAAACATGTCGGCGAAACTAAATGTCAAATATGTTAACATGAAAATATTTCACGGCAAATAGACGCGGTGAACACGTTATTGAAACGTGATAAGGCCTAGGCCGAGATATAAGTGTGTTTGAACATGATATGGTAGAAACATATTGGTGTGTTTGTATGTACGGCTGAGTATAGTGCTGTAATGTGCTTGTATGTTTGTAGATTTCTGTTATATACACTTTACGATACAGAAAGAATCAGCTGTTAAGCTAAATTTATTGTAAAGGTTGGCAAACTAACGCCTATGTAGTTGTACATTTAGAAGAAAAGGCTACATATCTACATCATAACTATCTTGTCTTAAATCTGTCTAAAATCTGTTTACAAAACTAGGGAATTAAGCCGGTAACAATTTATTAAGCAGTAACTTCCAAAATAAATTTTACTGTACAATCTGATATATGGGTTTATTATAGTTAAACATAAACATAACTATAAACGCTTTCTACATAGCCCCACACTAGGATTTTCTCCTGTGTCGTGGATACCATGGACACATAAAGACCGTCTGTCTGGCCAGGGATCGAACACGGGACCCACAGCGTGTCAGATCGTTATGGCGACCGCTCCACCACGTGGGTCGTCAAATTATATTTAATAATAATATCGTTGATCGTTTTAGGCTTTTTCAAAGTTTATAAATAGGTTATGGAATAAGTGAGATTGCGATGAGAATAAAAGTGAGCGAAATCTCAAAACTGGTATCACATTAGGGGACAA
>DWTU01003371.1:0-10485 GCA_018251515.1 Cecropterus confusis
CCAATCCAGTAAAACACAGTCTTCATTAAAATTATTTCATTTGCTGTATATAACAGGAGGATTTATTATACTTAAGTCTCATGAATACTTGTCACTTAACTATTGTTTAAGTAGAGAACCAGACTGTTAATGTGAAACATATCTGTATTTTCTGGTATTAACTCAGCCATACATTTAATGTGCCGCTGAGTTATATTGTTAGTCATATTACTAGGCGCCACTTGTTCTAATCAAGCATAACATTCTGAGTCCATGAGAATGATACCCTCATCCTCGCGAGGAGTTTACAGAGTACAATAAAGATCATAAAAATATTACTTACATTACACACAATAACAATTATAATATGCTTTTTGTATACTTCTAGGTCTTAAAATTTTAGGGTGTCCATATAACAATCGATCGTCCTTCGATCGATATCACTGATCGATGTTAGAATCGATCATTCAACGTCGATTCTCAGTTACAATATAAATCTACCGATGCCATTCCTTGTCGATAGAATAGATCAGTCGGAATGAATGATTTGCGATCTTTGTTAAGTCTTTGTCAATTATTAATCGACAAAATGGTTCAACGGTTCGAACAGCCAAAGCTACTCGTACTACTTATATCAATTGCATGACGTTGATCGAGGGGGTCGATCGACGACGGATAGATTCGATCGACGTTAGACCGATGTCTTACGTACAAGTGGTCCATATTATGAAAGTTAATGCGAATTTACAATGCGTGTTTAGATTTGTAAATTATTGACGTATTAAGTAAACTCTGTTAAGATCTGACATTTCCATCTGATCTATCTACTTATGACACGGCAAACAACACAATGTCATTACCTACTTAACTAAGTGTACGGCATCGCACATTCGCAGTAATTTTCAATACGGGATGTGATAACCAAAGGTCGAAGTAATTACTTGGTATACTTGAAGCAATTAAATGTATCTAACCTAACATAGGGGCGGCCGTCAGCCAGCCCTTGTCAGCGGAGGTCATCCGGAAGTCGCATGTCGCGGCTGGTAGCACGAACGACACGATGGTGATGCCAATGGCCGTGTTCGCGTAGATCAGGCCCGTGATGGCCAACAGGCAGAAATGGAAACGACCGAAACCTGTATATATAAAATAATGTTACAAAAAGTTCGTAATTGCTTACAATATTTATAAATTGTTAAGGTATTAAAATGAAATAAATGTGATAATCTTGGTTTGATATGCAAAATCCAAGCTCTGTGGTCATACATGTAAATGTATGATACTTAGTTGGTGTATAAAATTAACATCTCTTGTAGTAATGGCAATATATTACAGACAAAATACACGAAAATATCTAACTTATTTTTGAAACTTCGCTATCAAGGTATTAGTGTATCACTGGTAGGATCTTTATGTAGGATGTCTTTTAAAATGAATATAACAGATAGTCCACCACTCTGGCTTAGTTCGAGTTTCTGTCTACTTTTAAATGTCCACCACTGGACTACCATTCCTTATGATTTTTGTACTGAAGTATTTGACAACACATATTCATAAATAACTACTTATACTCAGCATTTACCTAAGTGCTGAAACTACAGTGAGCGCAGGCCCTAAGAGTATCTTTCTGCCAGATATGTGCCAGGTGGCTAAGCTATGGATGTGTATCAAATCCACTAACAGGATTGCCTGATGTTCATTGCTTAGCCTAGCTCGGTGGAAATGGGTGCATAACGATCGTGACCGTTGTAATGATAACATTATTTATTAAGCACGGGGAGGAAGTAAGGCATTAAGAAAAACATGATGATGACGATTGGATTAGGTATTAAATTTAAAAATGCAAAACATATATAAGTATCAATTCTTGTAACACATATAATAAAACAACAATGCTTGAAATAAAACTTGCAGGTAGCAAAAAAAAGTGATCTTAACTATCTAGAAGAACGTCAAAACATGACTCACCAATTCCAAAATTGGACTGCGTGCAGACAATTAAATATTTAAAATTTTGTCAAATTGCCAAATGTCATGATAATAATACAAAATAACTAATAAATACTGTTTCTTTTTTAAATGACAATAGTATCTAACAATCGTGGATGCAGTGCACTTGATGTTAAGTGGTTGCTGCCGCCCATTGGCGCTTGCGAGCAACAGCAAACATGACAAGAATACTATCTGAAGTTGATTACAGACGCGTCGGTACTTTCAAAGACAATAGGATATTACGCATTATGTTAGAATCTAAAGGTACAAGTTTATGATGGATTTTGTACAAGTCAAACGAGAAAAGTAATCGAGGTGACAATTCGGTGTAATTAGTACTTAAATTATTTTTTTAGTTTATTCTTTTGATGCCGAAGTAACGTCACTGCGATAGTAAGCAAAATATGGCGTGCTTTATTTATGCGTTAATATAATATTTATTAACGAGGCGGCATTACGGCATAGCGGTTAGCGTGTCCGCGCAAAAATTCAAAAGGACTAATCAAAATTATAAAGTTTTTTTTGGCATCATTCGATTATTTTATTGTTATACAATTCTAGTTGTTTGATAGCACTTAATTAATCATTGAATGAAAATGAGAAGAATGAGCGTAATTTAAAAGTATAATATAGAAGTGTATATACTAGGACCCAGCAATGTACAGCATCATATGCATAATATGATACAGAATTACAGATGCTGAGACAGAAATAGATGTAGCAGTGGTGTCGTTGTTTTCGAAAATAAATATAAAAAATAGCTACCTGTTGCTGATATCGCAGCTTCGAAGTCCGCTCCATGTTCCAAGAAGTCTAAACCTATAACAATAAAGAAATTAAATAAATATTTATTACATAGAACAATTGTATACAAGGTATTTTGTTTGTAAACTATAAATTAAATGTCTTGCCGTATAAGTACTTAACTGTTATAAATGTTTCATCAACTATTATTATTTCTTCTGCGGTTTTATTAAAGCGAGCGTGTTTCATAGTAAACACTGATTGTACTATTAATATAAATAAAATGTTTTAATAAACGTAATTTAAATTGTTTGATGATTACTGTAATGAGTTTCAAATAAAGATTTGTACCTACTACTTGACTTCATTCGTAAATAACTGAATAGTTGAAATTGGCACGGTCTTCTATTGGCATTCTTCCTTGTAAGGTGGACAACACACTGATAAATCTATAAACAATCTTGATCTCGATATAAATCTGATCACGTTTCCAATAAATGGTAGCTAACACGAGTGATTTATTCGGCTTTAATACATCTTGCGAGGGTAGGTTTGTTTAAACTCTGCGTAAACTACCCACCTTTAACATATGTTTGTAACTACGTGACTAGCAAACAACGTACTTAATGAAATCTCCGAGATCAATTTTAACCTACTTCTTATCATCGTTTGTATTTTGTCTATATGGCATTTCATGGTTGGAAAACAATATTATATTTTTGAATCTTGGTGATCTCATGATAGAGCCACGTTGGAAAATTCAACTTACTGTGGCTACTAGTATACACTTCAAGTTTTGACTGTTATCATTTGTATTGATAAAGGAATGGAGTTGTTAATGAACGTTTTAGAGCAAAATTGTATCATTTGGGTATTTATTTGCACAGCATATTTTATTTAAGATCACCTGTAAATACAATCAATTACCCAATCAGTGACGCAAACTATTTGAAACCTTTCCCCGAATGCAATTTTAATAGGACCTAAATATTATTCTTGCGTCCGCATAATTTAAGTGGAAAAATGTGCTCGTACAGACTAAACTACCCGTCTTACGTAGTATAGAAAACTGAAAACTTTTATTCCTACGTATACTCATAACAATTCTAATCCCCCAAATTTAGGGAAAAACCCCCGGAACCCAAGTATCATCGCTTTTCAAAATAGATAGTATAAAGCCGTATTAATATAGATAGCATAGTTACCGAATTTACAACCTACAGCAATACAATGCACTGAAATATTAACCTTTTGATGTTTTCGACTGCTTGTTATCTTGATATTGAGTAACTAGTCAAGTGGCACTTCGAACGTATCTCAGTTAGGCGATTAAGTAGATTTGATAACAACTGGAAGAAGGATTAGGCCCACTCCAGGTGCAAATTCAAAGAATAACGAGTTTACCGATGTAGTCGGTCAAAAACAATTTGTAAGTATATATAGACGGTATCGTCTTGTTGTTTATTGTTTTTACAAGCCTGAACTAGCGTAATAAAATACAATCCATATGATGGTGAGTGATCGCTGTTGCATATGGATATTTGTAACCAGCTCCGTATAGAACAGTGATACTACCAGAAGTTGATAACAAATACGTTGCCTTTCTTGAGGACTACGATGGTCGCCTTATTTGTACCTAAGTCAGCTGCTCCAGAACCTTCCACCGTAACGCAAGTTCACGTTACCCCCGTTATTATCAATATTACTATAAATTAGTGTGTGTTATATCGCAAATATTTAATATAAGTAAATATTTTTCTATTGTATTGTATTGTTAATAGTAAATATGTACATATTTATTATTTTATAAATAAATAAGTAAAGATAATACGTACGTTACGTTTCTTCAAGATATTCTATACGTGATGTATTTAAAAAATGACAGATGACACTAAAGAGATTTATTTCAGGTACCTAGTTAAACGGTCTTCTTCTGGAACATTCAAACACGTCTATTTACAACCTTCAAAATCTAAGATTGGTAAGGATTTTAAATGTTAAAAATAATGTGTAATATAAGCTTGATAGTCATACGATATTTACATGAACATCATTCATTAAGTAATTTATTTTATGAACAAATATACACAAACGTATTTTCCATACAATACCTATATATTTGTATGCTCGATTTAGTGTGACTGTTTGTCGACTCTTATCTTCGATAGTGAAAATATAACATAGTACGAGATCCGACCGCGTTATTTGTATTTCCGTCTATTTTATAAAAACGGAATTAATTAAAGTTTGGAAGGCAATGTAATAAGTTGTCGCAACCCATTATTGTCCCACTGCTGGACACGGGTCTTCTCTCGGATTAAGAGAGTTTCAGGTCATAGACCACCGCACTGGCCAAGTGCGAATTGGTAGACTTCACATACCTTTGAGAACTGTTTTTTTTAAAGAACTCTCAGGTGTGTAAGTTTTTTTCACGATGTTTTCCCTCGCCGTAAAGCAGTGATAATTAATTACTAATACGCACATAATTTTAGAAAAATTAGCGGTGTGTGCCTGTGATTTGAACCTCGGATCCTCGATAGAGAGGCCGAGTTTCAACCATTCGGCTATCACTACACGAAACTCATTGATCAAATATAATTAGTCAAAAGTTTAGTCATGTCTAATGTAGTTTGTCCTCGATGTGATTAAAATTATGGAAATATTACATATAGTAAAAAATACTATGTAAAATTCAAAATACATTAATTTACTTAAAAATCATCATTATCAAAAATAAATAAAGTTTGATGACATATTTAAGGAATAAAAAATTGTAAGTACAAATCTCAATAATCAATATCTTCATTTCGGAATATCTTCTCCTTAAAAACGTATTTATATAAAAAAACAGACGTTAGGTTACGTACACTAGCCGCATCTTGGACTAATGGTAGCTTTGTTTATACACGGTGTCGAGTGATTAATGAATTTTGTAATAAACTGTTTTCAAAACGGTTTTACCGTTGTAAATTAGTTGACATGACTAAACAGAAGATTTTTATCATATCGCTAACTACACACGTCTTCGGGTAAATAGCAAATAAATGTGACAGTGACACGGTCATTTTATAACCTTGTTAGTCATGGTTTTTATTTTAAAGTATTGTGAAATAATTAACTAATTATAGATCCTAAGAAGTAACTTACGATATTGGAAAATTAAAACTCTTTTCAAAAGCAACCCTCGTAAAATGAGAAATGTAGTTCTCATTTTTATGAGGTTCTAAGATTTGTCGTCAATGTGAATTTGAGTTTTCCAAGTATGATAGTCATTTCCCAGTCCTTGCTTCGTAAACCTTGACTTCCAGTAAGTATTTAGGGATTTAAAAATATTTAAAATTATAGAGAGAAAAGAATACGTAATAAAATTATTTTCCCATTATTTTTGCAATGACGATGCGGTGATTTCATCGTATTCAGAGGAACTTCTAGATGTTGGTGTGACTAATTACTATAGAGCCTACACTACTAACGCTGAAACCATTAAAATTGGACAATAAGTTTATTTTACGCCCAAGACTAAGAAAGATTAAGAAAGATTATGAAAGTAGCGGGCAAAACTTAATCGTCAATAATAGTGATCGACACCGCGTGAACTAGGTACAAGTGTGTTAGAAGGAAATCAGCGGTGGCCGTAACGCCTTAAGGCCACAATTGGAACGTGTCATAAAACTTCATGACATTCGCGACAGAATAGCACTACACATAATTATTTTATGCAAATGTTGACATTGTTTTCGCTCAAAGGCTGGCACGCCCGCATCGCACTCATAAACAATATTTCATAATTAATACGTAATAACTTTTAATTTTTAACACATACTTGTGTGCTTATTAGAAATTAACTCACTTTACGGTGAAAACTTCGTGAGAAATCTACACACTTGAGAGTTCTTTAATAAAGTCCACAAAGGTGTACAAAGGTTTACCAATTTGCACTTCGCCAGCGCTATGTCTATAACTCTCACTTTCTAAGAGAAGACCCGTGCCCAGCAGTGGGACACGTCAGCAGGTTATTCTTCCACAGCTGGGCAAGAGTTTTGTCTCAACTTAAGGAGGTTTTTGCTTGAAACATAGACGGTAGTATAAGACCACTGCCGTCTATGACTTTTCGTAGTAAACCCCAGATAGACTGGAGTCGTGGTTGAAGGAGACCACATGAGCTACCCTTCAGAGCTAAGTTGGAGTCTCGTATAAACTGTCTCTTACCACATCCTAGAACACATCAGTGTTTAACGCTGTTGTTATTATCTAGAATTAGGAGTGGTAGGCGTTGAACGACGAAGGGTTTTACTAACCTCATTTATCTTCAACTTTAGGCCATAGACTAAATATTGAAATAAAAATATACAATACAATACAAGTGAGTTATACTACATGAAACTACTACAAAATAATATATTTAGAAAAAAAACCTTATAGTGAATAAAACAATTAATTTAGTTTTATAATAGCCAAAATTAGAAACTACATGAAAAACAACGTATGGAAACTAATGTTTACTTGCCATCAATTATTTATTAATCCTATAAACAATGCCTAACATTACGTAGTGTTCGTTCGTCATTATTAAAAACTAGTATTCTGTGTGCCAAATTTCAGTAAATTCCGATCTTTATTTTTTGCGTGAAAAACTAACATACATACATGCTCACAAGCGTTCGCCATTATAGCTTTCGTAAGATTTCTTTAACTCTAAATTCCAATGATCCCATATTATTAATTTATAATAATTAGGCACGCCTAATAATGATCATTTTTATATTGCCAGTGCCAAGTAATCACTTTCCGAATGCCCATTACTCCGCCAATTGTTGTTGCGTGAAGATGAATGGTCGTTAAATGCACATAATTAACATCTCATTCACTTAAATACCTATTTTTAAATGTGTCAGTTACATGGGGAATAAGTGGCAAAATTTATAACCATAGACAATATCCATTTATTTGGACGACGATAAAAAATAGTTTTTTTAAATGAAATTATAAAAAATATTTTTAGGTAGAAAGCTTGTAGCCTCAGGGTTTTATTTAGTTTTCAAAGCAACTATAGGTTATATAAAATAAAGCCAGTAAATGTAGCGTCCTATAATTTATTAATCACTATACTATACCTATTCATTTATGAGAGTTAACAACGGTTAGATTTAATTTAAACATTTTATGAGTTACAAGTTCTAGCGGACATCGCGTGTCTTTTTCAATTTTTGCTCTGCACCATAATTAACTATGTTCTGCGATATAAAGAAGCATAGTTTCTAAAAATAACTTATTATTCTTTTATTTTAATTCACTTCACATTGTCCCAAAAAATATTATTTATTCGTTATTCAAATTCGACATATTGGTTTTATACCTTTGGCTGCAGGTGAAAAATATTAGGGGCTGATCATTAATTAATATTTATTAGTGAATTAAAACAGAAAAACTAATTAAATATACGATATGAAAAACAAATACATACTTTGGAAAATACATGAAAATGATTTTTGAAAATGTTTTAATTGTTAGGTAGGTACTCGGGTATAAACTAAGACTAGTTTTGTAATAGTCATATTATTCATTAGGTCTGATGTACTATCAAAAACAGATCTTTATCTCGATATCTTTAATCTTATCGCATTTAGTAAGAAAACTATGGTTTGAAATAATGCAATTTAACTATTTACTGACATCGTGAATAACACTTAACCCATTTGTGATATCATTGAAATTTCAGAGAAGATAGAGCCACGCAGAATATGCAATCATTTTTACGAAGCCAAATAAAAGTGAGGCTTTGTGAGGTGTAACTTTTAAAGCGAAAGATTTTTTTTTAATTTTTAAGTACATTTATTCATTTGATTAATTTATTAATGATGCCCCCTGTGTGCGTACATAATTATAATTTATAATAAATTGTACATAATTATAATAAAATACCTGTGGATAGTAATTTTAATGACAATATTACAAATTTCAAAACAATTTTCTGGAATTTATCGTAAATGTTCGAAAAGTTAAAAAAAAACTGAACTCTATCGTTAAAATAACTTAAAATGCAATGATTTATATTGTTTTAAATCTCGCAAATTGTCCTAGCCATCAGGACTATTTTGACAAGAGTTCGAATTGTCAGCGACTATAGTTCCACGGACAGTTTGAAGGCTTAAAATGTTGACATTATTGTGTTCTACCGTGATTGACAGGCATGTTGCTTCCGATTTTGAAATAAACAACATTTTGCGTACATTGTCAGCCTTACATATCGCTTTTGTGCGCGTGCGCACTTTACCAAACCCAAAGACTTTAACATTCGTCTCGTGTAAAATATACAAAATGTACATTTGATATGTTAATTGGAAACGTGACTTTCCTTTTGTTAAAATTACAAGTAGTGTGACTTATTTGACATTAAATTAATGTTTGTTATGAGACAGTTTCACGCCTATTTAAGTTCATACACTTTTAGGTACAGTTTACTACGAGTACGATAAATGTCATAGCATAAGTTAATTAATATTTGTCGTCAGTATCAAATATGTTAAATCAAGTTAAATTCATATAAAATTTAATTAAGTTGTAGTAATTTTGTGTGAAATTTATTTGTATTCGATTTTAGCAAAAATTAAAATTTAATTAAAAATGTCGCGTTCAAAACGCTTAGATTTTCACAATTCATTGCCACTTACCCATGATTATAACGTTCACTCAATCACTTAGAAAAGTCCGTTTGAGATCAATCACGTAAAATGCGAGCCACTTTACCGATGTAGCATCATCACCCGCCTCCGACACGGTTTGTGCGCGGGAGTCACAGCCTCAAGGATGTCGCGTGCTGCCCTCAGAGGCTTCAGTGCGAATGTCGCCTAGCTACCGCGTCTCACAGAGGATTCCTTCCCCGTTGATAACGATAAGGCCGCCCGATCGCTCATCTCGCGTTATCTAGACGGCCGGTGACCACAATCGATCTCCCGCCTGACTTCTAGGCCGTAGTCAACCTACTGTAGTTATGTAATCATCACGTAATAAGTCAAAATTTTCAGCGTGACGTCACCGCTTGATTTGCTTTTAGACAACAAAAACTGTCAACCGTCTTAAAGACAATAGTTTAATGTGATAAAATTGGTATTTTAGTTTCACGAACTCAATATAATTATTTTAAAAATAGGAAATAAAAACATTTTTTTTTGGTCTGACGTAAATTATGATATCGCTTTTACAATAGTCTTTGTATTTAGTTTTTATTTAATTGTTTGAGAATTACACAAATGAGCATATTGGACCTAAACGATTAAACTGATTTTGTAGCAAAATTATTAGCCAAACACAAGATTACCTCAAGTACACCTGACCAAAGACGTCCTGACTGAATTTAATGTTGCATATTATAAACTAATGAATATAAAAATAGGAAATGTGGAAAATGGCTTCCTTTTATCATGTAAGCACCCACTGATGAAAGTTTTATTGAAATTTCGTTTCTAAAGAGGTTCAATAAAGGCCAAAACATTATAATATTATATCCTGAAATCTTTCTGTACTAAAATGCAACATTGAGCGTAACGTAGAGACGTACGAGCTCTAGAAATTTAGTTGAATACAAATAAACTTTAGACTATATTAAATATTTACTATACATTTTAATGCATACCGTCAACACATTATTGTCCCACTGCTGGACACGGGTCTTCTCTCAGATTGAGAAAGTTTCGGGCCATAGTCCACCGCGCTGGCCAAGTGCGAATTGGTAGACTTCACACAACTTCGAGAACTTTTTTAAAGAACTCT
>DWTU01003372.1:0-10484 GCA_018251515.1 Cecropterus confusis
TCAGCAGCCTTGATGCGGGCGGCTTCGGGGATCCCGATCTCCTGGTGGTAGTCGTAGAAGATGGGCTCATATTTGGGTGCAGCTGATGCTGCTACCGCCAGAGCGAGGACAACTAGGAAGGATCTCATCGTGGAAGGCTTCGTCGTAGAATGGTTCAGTGTTCTTCTCTAACGTATTTATATCAAATAATATGATGTTATCAGGATTAAATCAATCAGAAAAATTCGTAGCATACCGAAATTTTGATTGATTACAAATCATTATCAGTATTATCAGTGATAATGTGTATAATTATTCAACTTGTTTGTTTTACTGCCAGAGATCGCTTGAACCTCTTCTTCCATTTTATTAATTATTTAACCTCAAATTTTGCAGTTACAACGAAAGGGAACAAACGTTATTTCCGCAAATTGAGTTAAATTCTTGAAACTACTAACGTAGTTAATCAACTAACGAATTGAGGTGACAATGTGAACACAATTGTGTTATATCTAGAAATGCGAATTTTGCATTCTCACACCGGGCAAGGATTATATCTAAAGTTAATCACAGATGAGTTGCAACCTCCGTCTAAGATGGTCGCCTCATATATAAGAGAGCTCAACCACACTCTTCCACCTCATGCAAAAACCCCGTCACGCTAGGAATAGGTGTGGCGGTGATACCTTCCCGGTCAAAGTAAAAACCATTCACCTTAATAAAATGATTATTTATTAAAATCAGCTCTACACTGCTGTTTATTTAACGTTAACCCATAGCTGGGCTTGGTTCTCTATTCAAAATGAGAAAGTTTTACGCCATACTTCAGCTTGATGGCTAAGTACGAATTGATAGACTTCACACATCTTTGAGAACATTTTAATTAGAGAACTGTTACGTGTGTAGGTTTCCTCACGATGTTTTAGTTCACCTTACAGTGATATATAATTATTTTTTTTACAGCGGAGATCATTATTTAAATGAAAATTTCTTTAGACGCCTTCAGCGGTGCTCGGTACAGCGTGAAGTGATGAATTCGTGACATTCGCATCATCAACATGCTAATGTTTGCATACTATGCTCAAAGCAATAGACATGTGATTTCTTATATGTGAATATTGAATAGGGGAAAGTTTGTGGGGATGGATGTACCTATGGATGGATGTTTGTTTCTCAATGTCGCTAGATTGGTAATCGTGTTACTGGAGTCGGTGGCGATGGTTGTGGTAGCAGCGGAGATTGTAGCGGTGCTTGTGTTCTTAGTGGTGGTGCTGGCGTCGGTATTGCTGGAATCGGTGTTGTTGGAGTCAGTGGTGTCGAAGTCGGTGGTGTTGGTGGTAGTGGTAGCAGCGGTGATTGTGGCGGTGGTTGTGTTATTAGTGGTGGTGCTAGAGTAGGTGGTGATGGTAGAGATGGTAAATAACAAAATCTCCTCGATCATTTCAGAAATTCGAAATGCATAACCCCTAATTTTTATAAGTGCAAAAACTGATGTCCATACGGCAGTGGTCTACCAGGGAGCTGCATCCTCATGCTACTTCAATCTGACAAAAAAGACTGAAAAAACTTTTAATGTACGGAATCCAAGTAATAAGTAACAAAATTTATCAATTTTTATAATTCCATACGCAGAAGGTATATCAAGATAAATTGTTTTTCAATCAACATGTATCAAAGTAATGTCCCTTACGGTAATTTTAGATAAATCAACTAGATTAAATTGTGATTGGTTCGATAATTTGCCTTCAATCACCATCAACGCCTGGCCATATTCAAACATTCTACTTATATTATTCAACTATTTTTTTATTTAATATTAATTATAACAGGATTAACTGAATTAACTATTGACTATTAATTAGTTAACGTTAATTTATGTAACTAACAGTTTAAAAAATCTACAAACATGCTTTTGTAGCTAGTTTAACTAAAAAGTCGAAATTTTCTGTAAGTAAAAAGAAATAGAGTAATTAAGAAAAACTTTTTTTTGTAAGAATGCGTGGGGAAGTGCTAGAAGTCAATTATTATATATATTTTACTGAAAATAAAAAGTGTTTGTTAGATTTCTTAATTTTAAATGAATTTGCATTTTTAGTTAATTTATCAATCGTTACCTTGAATATCCTGATCAGGATGTAAGAACAAGTTCATTAAATTATTGTATTGTCATCAGTTCTAGATAAATGTGCGAAGTTTCAACTCAATGCGACGTTTCAAAATGGGTAAAAATCGCGTTCAAAGATACATAAATACATTACATTGATTACATAAATACATACCAACCAAATTAAAACGTGTTAAAAAGTACTTTAATTATAGTAAAGTATCTTTTTGATTAATGATTAAATATCATTAATTGTTGCCTAATCCGCCTTTGTCCTGCATTAACTATGAATTATGAATTTTGAGTTCGAATTGGTAAGGGTGTTGGTTCTTTTTTCTTGCTATTTTCCGCGCAACTTTCTTAATTCTTTTCTTTTGTAAGAAACTTGTCCTGATAATAATAAGCAGGATTTGAAGGAACTCTTTATGGTTCGACTCCGGAAGCACCATCACCACACCTATTTCTACATAATAACAGCAGTGTCATGCACTGTTGTGTTCTGGTCTGAAGGGTGTGGTAAGGGAGATATACTCGGAGGCATTCCGTCCTCAGGGGTAGCAACGCACCTGTGGCTAACCTTAAGTGAGACTTTGATATTACCTAGGGTTGATTACAGACGTTACAGAATAATATGTAAATTTTACTCATAAAACGTAGAAACCCGTAAGAAAATCTATCGAGACAAAATATAAACGTATTGTTACTTCTTAATCCCTCCTTATACAAAAACAAGACTACCAATACAATTGTATTTCGACATAACATCTAACAACCCGAAAATAACGAGAGCAAACTTGAATTGAGCATTGTCTGTTTCATAACTGTCAAAAGGGAACAACAAACAAATATCGACGAACTGAAGAGGCGTTTATTTTAAAGGTCCATAGAGTTTAAATTTGTTTCCTAGAGTGTAGAATAGTCTATGGATTGTTCGAAATTCAATTTAGTTCGGCAACGGAAGGGGCGTGGCGGCGGCTGGGCGGGGCGCGGAAAGGAGATAGGACATCGCGGATGTTAATTTCGCAGCTGCCCGACACGTCAATTTTCGGCGGGAATGTAGAGCGCAGATTAAAAAGATTACGATCAATAAATTCTTCGCATTCGGAAATACAGATTAAAATAGCAACGTAAATAGAATGTAGGTACAAGCGTTCGACAAATCATAAATCATCCTGATTTTATTTATCTGTTTATAAATATTACTGGTATGAACGACTCACATACTTACAAGTTTTAAACACGATTTTATTTAAAAATTCATATAATAGATAGTTGTAAACACACATTTCTGATAAAAATCTGTCTTACAAATAGTTACTTATATTTAACAACGTAATTTACACTAAAGGAAAGGTCCCTTTAGTGTCAATTTGTAAAGGGAGTTTTATGTAATCTTAGGCTCCCATTAACGACGCCAGATATAATTTATGCCAAGTCACGCATCTAATTTATAATTGAAAATAGAAAAACAAAATCAGTTTAATAGTTTTTCCACAATGCAGGTACAAACAGTCAAACGACATTTCTATAACACAACTTAAAGATAAAAGACTCTTTCAAATGAAATAAAATCGGTTTATTTATGAATTAGTACAGTTGGTTGTCAAACATTTTTATTTCAATCACTTATTCTACCACTGAGTGAGTTACAAATATCAATTAAGCCAGAAGGAAAATCTAATTTTAATTGCCTAAAAAATCTTATTTTTAATTACCAAACACACAATCGAGCTGCGTACACTTCCTTTAATTTCCAGCGGTCGTAAAGTTCACCACAGATTAAATAGATATACTTAGATCTATATTTTATTACGCAGAAGCACAGATTATGAATAAATCTAACGAATTGTGATAGAGTGTCGTAAAATTAGCATTGGTAATATTCTATTAGGCGTACCAGTTATTTATAGATTAAGTAGCGTTCGCCCACGACACCCCAGATAGTAAACCATAAGTTAAACTAAAGCCTCCTACGTATTGTCTTGGAATAAATTATGAGGGCTAAATATAGATGTTAAGGCTCGTAAACTTTTGATGAAAATGAAATAATTCTGGAACTAGTTCCTAAGTTATTTGAATTAATGCCATTTATAAATTATAACCCCATTAGTAATAATATTATACTAGCTCATCCCCGCGGCTCTGCCCGTTTCGATGACGTTTACCACGGTATTGAGTATCCTATGTACCTACACCTGTGTGCCAAATTTCAGCGAAGTCCGACTAGGTATTCGTCAAAGAATAACAAACATACATAGATACATCCTCACAAGCTTTTACAAGTAGGTACCTATAATATTTGCTCAGTTGTGGTAGTGTTCCGATCCGGTGATAGTGTAAGAAAAAATATTGTAGCTGACAATTTGTTACTTGGGCCGATGCAAAATAAATATATTTCATTTCATTTCATTTCAGTTTATTTCATTTCATTTCATTTCATTTCATTTCATTTCATTTCATTTCATTTCATTTCATTTCATTTCATTTCATTACAGTTCATTTCATTTCAGTTCAATTCATTTCAGTTCATTTCAGTTCATTTTATTTCATTTCTTTTCATTTCATTTTATTTCATAATAATACCCTGCGTCTTTAAGCATGTGGTTCACTCTGTCTTTGGGTGTTGTACCTAATTCCCTCTGTCATGTGTGCGTTAAATAAGCAGTGAAGGAGACATTTGTCCGTAGCATTCCAATTTAGTCCTCAGGAGTAGTAACACATCTATGGCCGACATCATGCAAGGCACTCTAATCAAGGGTTGATTACAGATGTCCACAACACTGAGTAGATATTAACCATCAAGTACTGCATGCTTGTTTGCGTTTCGTACTTCAGAAACATAAAAAACATCAATGAAACATTTTTATGCTAACCTTACAAATTATGTAAAGTTACTTAATAGTAAACAAATTCATGGTAGTTATAATAATCTTGATCAGTCTATATAGTTTAGAAGTTACTAATTAATGGTAGATATGGATTTTACGGCCGTCGCGGTAGTTCCGTTTATAATTCATGATTTAATAACGAAGCCGATTTTGATTGCTCGATTCCTATCATTATATATTATTGTATTTTATAACGAGTTATTAAACTAAATAGTTCTTGGAATGACATGGGTAGATGTTGGGTCCCCATGTTTGGGAGAGGTTTGGAAGGTGCTTCAATTCGGATTGACGGAGGCGTTCGAATTCAGTTTTTATAGGCATTAAAGGTACTCTTTGTGATTCGATTCCAGATTACCAACTCCTTAAAAATTTCTCCAAAAACTAAAAAATAAAATCCCCAGAATTGCAACGTTGTTGATGAAAGTATGTATGAAGTATGGATGAAGTAGATCGCTCAGGCTAATAATAAAAAATTCTGTAGCAAAAATATAAAAGGGTTTCGTGTTTCCGCAGATTGACGACAAAAAAAAAACCTCGTTAGAGGAAATAATTTGGCTGTAATTGTATTTTTTCTCCTTAAAATTCCTCCTAAGAATTCTTGGCCCCTAAACATCTCCCTGAATTGAAAAAACCTCTTAACTTAAGGAGTAAACACCAAGTTCACAGAACATGCAGCCCACCTGATGGTAAGTGGCTACTGCCGCCCATGGACATCTCTAATCAACCGTAGGTAAGATCAAAGTCTCACCTAAGGTTAGCCACAAATGCGTTGTTACCCCTGACGACTAAGATGGAATGCCTCGGAAAAGTATGTCTCCCTTACCACGCACTTCAGATAAGACAACAGCGCATCAGACTGCTGTTATTAGGCAAAAATAGGAAAAACCTACATCAGGTTGATGGCACATTTATTTATTGTCACAATTTATGTAAAAAACTCTTAAACATGTAATTTAACAGGCGTGTATGGGTAAAAACATTTACTCATTCACTTATTGTTTACTTATTGGTAAACTGTCTATCCATTCAGTATTTCTGTTAGGAGTGCAATAATATCTGTCACAATGACCTAATGACCTTCTGGCCTTGAAGAAGACATGAAAATTATTGTTATTATCAAGTAATTAATATTATTAACATAATACTGACTTCATTACTCAATTTCTTTTTTAAAGTGATACCCAGTGTTGTTGGACCAAGGAGGTACCACCGCCACACCTATTTCTAGCATGTAGCATTGATGGAAGGGTGTGGTTATCGGCTAACTTATATATGAGGCGACCATCTCAGTTCTTGGGAGTAGCTATGCATCGGTGATCGTTTCACACAGAACCCCTTTTCTGTATGAAGTATCTTACTGATGTCCATAGGCGGCAGTAACCACATACAATCAGGTGGACTGCTATATCACAAAAAAAGCAACTGCATTACCGTTGAGCTGTGAGCTGTCTGTCTTGAATAATACACACGCTCCCTCTCTGAGATATAAAATGCAAGAGATGGGTAGCAACGTCTTTCTGTAACAATAACACACACTGTGGTCAACTACACACATGCCAGTCGCGGTGACAATTGGCAAAAATCGCTATTAGGGGATGCAGCAGAGGACCTCAAAGGGCTGATGGACGGATTCCCGCTCGGATGCAAAACATTCGTTTTTATCCGCTTCTAGCGAATAAAAACGATGTGTTAAAAATATTTTATTCGCTTTTAGCGAAATTTCATGGCTTTATAAGATCTGAGGCATATATCTATTTGCAGACCTTTTTAATGACATTTCTTTTTTGGGACACGCTAAGTCGCGACGCGGTAACTGTATGGGAAAGATAGATTTTGTATTCGCATAATTTTGACCTATAAAAAATACAAAAAATATTGTAAAGGTTACCAAAACTGATTTAATTTCAAAATCTTTTTTTTTTAGTTTATATGGCAACCCTAGCCTTTGTGGTGAAAAGCAAAGTCGTATTTAACGTTCAATGCTCAAACTTTACAGTGTACAGCGAATGACGAGGCCCTAGACTTAAAGCTGCATCTCGTTTTTCGCGTTCAATTGCTACATTTAGGTTAAGATTATCATGTCTGCACGACCCAGGTCTATAACACTCATACCGACAACGATACAAATAATTTTATTTGTGTAATTTAAAATTTTAGATCCTATGTTTCGGTTTCCGCTTCAGTACTAGGTTTTACACGTTCAGTGCAACCTACACGCTCTACGTTTTACCGCGATGCCAGCAACACTCCACGTGCGCTTCAAAATCATAATGGCATTGAACATGTTAATGCAACGAATACAATCAATCTGTAAAGAACTGTTTCAGAGGTTAAAAAATGCTGCTTAACCAGACATATCGTTTGTGGTCAAGCCTCAGTGCCAGGAACGCCGTGAAACTCTTATCTTGTTTTAAAATTGCCTAAAGATAAAGAAATCTCATTTTCTAATTCAATTAATAAGCAATTCAGTGGAGCGTCTGTTAAAAACGACTAATTTATGCCTACGGCGGGGTCGGCCGAGATGTTATCTTACACCGTTTTGTCGACGCCACCGATCGCTGACTAAACTTTGGATTCTGTATCTACACTTCTACTTCGTATGTTCATGTGGTCCTGGTACTTTCATAACTTATAAATTTATATATTATAACTATTTTTTTGTCTTTAAATAGTTTTATATACCCTATCTTAAATTCTTAAGTATCACAGACACGTGACTAGGGATTTCGAAAAATATAAATATTCTTTTCTATTTTCAAAATATACACTTCGTTCATTCGTTCATTCATCAGCTCTTATACCTACGTAGTCTACCAACAATACTAGACAAAGATGTTAAAAGTTAATAAATTCAAAAAGGCACTGCCAACCATCTGTGCTTTATGTCTCTGTCGCTTCCTACAATATTTACAGGCTGAGGAAAAGCTATTCTCGGTCGAAATCACTCGAATGTTGTAATATATAAACTAGATTAAGTAATATCCGCTTATAAACGTATTATTTTATACCTAGGTAGTTAAGATATAAATTATGGCTGTAACGCTCTTTTCATGCGTCTTAAAATGTAAGCATATTGGAAACTTATCCAGTATTTTCTAAGCTTCGTCTAAGGAAAAACTAAATAATATTCACTAGGCTAATATTGCTACCCAATGCGGGTTTAATTACATAAGTTTATAATTAATAGATTTGTCTCATAATATCGCATATACGATTTACAAAACTATATTAAATCATCTTCGCTCGTAATGCATTTTTTTCACTAACTAAAGTATATATTGAAACAATTAAGCATTGCCAAATAATACCAGTATCGTATTGGCATAATCATGAATCAAATTCGTAATATCACTCTCATACTCGTATGAATACTATGTAATTTATGTAAAATTCTTTAATTTATGCCCACCGCGAGCGATGTTATCTTGCACCGTTTTGTCGTAGCCTCCGATGCTTGTCCACTTGGAAGGCATTACGTATACATGCCATAGTGATATAGATAATCTCTTCTATAGTTTTATGAACTCCTAGTACTCATTAGCAGTATTACTTAATGTAGTGGAGTTATTTAATTTATTTATTAACTTCTGCGTATTTAGTAGGTACGACATTTTTTATATTATAGAAGTATCAAAAGAACATGCAGCTCGCATGCATGGACATGCCTTGTTTTCCCCTGAATTGGAACGCTTCGGATAAATAGTGCGTCTAAATTCGAACCACACAGAATTCTACTACCTTCAACAACACAATATCTTTCAGTCCATATTTGATTTAATAAATGTTGGAACATACCTACTTCCTCCCTATTTAGAAATAAACACATTTATTGTTATTTAGTAGAACAATTAAGAATTATTGAACAACATAAATCAACAAGGTACTTTGACTAGCTTTTATTTGACTCCGTACAAAATCAACAGATATTAATAGTCTGTTAAATCAACAAATACAGCTCGATTCGTAACGATCCGAGCAATCGATTTTAATTCGATCGTAAACACTATCAAATTATCGATTCACACTGTCGAGGCGACATGCCAACCGGCTGGTACATACAACCTTTATTTTATTTTAAATTCAAATTATACAAGTTTACGCCGAGGAAAATATGCAAAAGTTTTAACGGAATGTGGGGGTTTATCGATGAGAGTTCATTGTATCTGTCAATTTACGTAATAATCAAACGCTTTTCGTTTTTATTTCGTCGTCAATTCGACTCGGTTTGATATTTCAAAAAACAAATTAAATTAAATACTAGCAACAAAATCGCTTTGTGATATTTTTATTAACTAGGTACTAGAATGAAAATATCATAGAAGACAACCACCGCTCAGTGGTTGTGGTGTGATTGCCGGTTCCCTTTCATATGAGGCGATCATCATAGTCCTCAGGGGTAGCAATGCATCCGTGATTGTCAAATAAAATCCTAGTTCTTTGTGAAGTATCTTGCAGATGTCCATATGCATCAGAGGCCATTTACCCTCAAATTACCCGTTTGCTACTTCAATAATATAAAAAATAAAAATATATGTGAAGCTGTTAAATACGCGTAGTGAAGCATCGAGGCTCATTTCCAAATGTGTCATAATTTGTAACTACTTTTTGATCCATAAAGATGTATTCATAGTGGCCAGTTGCAAGAACTCTGACATTTCTGACCCCCCAGTGTGAGGGTCTCGCAAGGTCGAAGTGCGCTGTCGTAGTGTCTATGATATGAGAAATGTGAGGATAATCGTTTCTTATAGAGACGAATACCTATTTAACTATTCAATAATATTATTTAAGTATTAACTGAAAATGAAAAAAGTCGATTGCTTATGAACAGATAATATTTCTTTATCTGCTCCAGATTAAATAATTTCAAAAATATATTTTTTATACTTTCGAATCGAATATAATAAATTTAGGTATTCTTATTTCGTAAATTTACACTTTGTGTTTTTAATTAAAGTTAAGGAGTAACCGTTGTACACTTCCTAAAGTATTTGCATTGGCTTTTTTAATTAATTATGTATGTCCACAGCACTACACAAATAAAAATCTATTTAATAATTAAGTCTTTTACAATATTCATAATCCCTCAAAATCTACGAGGAAATTAAACATAAATATTTAAACTCAAAAAACCAACTCCGACGGACAAATCCATAAACTATTCCATATCTCACATACATAAAAAGAGCAACAAAAAGCAGATTTAGAAATAAAACAAACTCCGTGTGATATCATAGTCCCCCTAACAGGAGTACCATATCACGCGGCGAGTGAACGCTACTGTTCAGCCCCCCGCCGACTCGGAAACACAGCCTTAAACTCCAATATTTTACACCACACCACTTTTATGTGGTTGTGGAATGTTAGGGTGTTTGCGCATGAGGCAACTAATAAATCGCGGTATAATTCGAAGCTAGAACTAGTTGTTATTTTTGCCTGATAACAGCAGTGTTACACACTGCTAGTTCTGATCCGAAGGGTGTGGTAAGGGAGGCTTACTTATGCGTTATTCTTAA
>DWTU01003373.1:0-10481 GCA_018251515.1 Cecropterus confusis
CGTGGAATTTAATGCTACTTATTTCATTGCTACCTAATCGCCTGTGTACACTTAGAATTTAGAATTATGTGGATAATGAATTTATAAATAATATAAGTTTGATAATAGGTATACAAGATCCGTTTGAGATCCGCCTAAAAAGTAACGGATACGGATCTCAGATATCCGCGGTTACGGATACGGATCTCCGGCACATCACTAATACATACAAACGCTCGAAAAACATCACTCTTCAAGCAGTCGGTGACCGGTGTCCGACGGTATTTGTTTTCATTATTTTCCTCGTACAGATAAAAAGGTGACGCTGAAGTTATATTTATATTTACAAGTTCTGTATTATTAAATGTTTATAACTTATCTTACGAATATTTCTGTTATGAAAACATACATTACTCAGATTCATCTCAATAAATTAATTTGTTGCGTTATAAACTATCGTTGCATGCGAGAACTTAATTAAAACAGCAAAAACTTGATTCTTGAACAAGGAAAAACGAGTAGTGTATACGCTTAGTATGAGCGGAGTGTTGAAACGTCTCACGCGTAATCCAATGTTATATTAAATGTAAGTTTATTGTGTTTTCTTGTGTAAAATTGTTTAAATGTTATCTTGGTGTGTCGGTAAGTATTTACAGTTGAACTAAAAACATTGTTAAGGATAAATTATATATTCAAAACTGTGTTTATTGAATTTTTTAACCGTAAATATGATAAGGAAGCTTTGTTGCTCGCGACTTTAGCAGATTATAAAAATATTTAAACTCCTTAGGGGTGCAATATCACAAAATCGTTTTAAGTTTCTACATCGTAAAATGAAGTTTTTGTACAAACACAGTTAACTCATACATGAGGCGACCATCTTCGTCCTCAGGAGTAGCAAAGCATCTGTGATCTATATATAGAACCCCTGTTCTATGTAAGGCTGCTTACAGATGTCCACGGGCGGCAGTCACCACTTACCATCAGGTGGACTGCATGCTCGTTTGCTACTTTAATAAAATAAAAATGGTTTAAATTTTAACGCCCCCAGTTAAATTTATTTCAAAATCGTATCACTAAACAACGTTTAGATATTCGTTGCGTATAACCACTAAGGTGCCTCTAATGGGTCTTCATATTGCTTTTAAAACGAGTAAGCTGAGGCTTAACTTTAGAAAAAACTCTAAATTCAACCCTTTTCTACGGAACACAAAGATCAGTTTAACTTCCATGTGTTTAGGTCTCGAATATTACTTGTGGGATGCGAATTTGTAACTTATTACTGTCGGTATAAAGGCGATATTTCTATGCTTCAATGTGTGGTTATTTTTAATCGAGTGTCAATCAGGGATCACTTGAACCAAGTGATTTATAAAGGGTCTCTTTTAAAACCCGAATGCCTGATTGATCGAACATTATTTTCATGACATCAGACGATATGGTCGTGGAACAAACTCGTATATAAAACATGTGATTTATATTTTTTTATAGTGTATTAACTTATTTTCGCGGCTCCGTTTACCGCGGCAATTATTCAGGTTGTAAACTATATGTGTGCCAAATTTCAGCGAAATCGAATCAGTAGTTTTTTTTTGTAAAACTGTAAAAAACACAAGTAAATTCTTACAAACTTTCGCGTTTATAATATTTGTAAGATTTTCCAATAGCAAACGAGCATGCAGTCCATCTGCTGGTAAATGGTCACATCTGTAACCAACTTCATATATTTAATGTTGCCATTCCCGAGGGCTAAGATGGCCAACCGGCAATCACACCCTTCCACTGAAACGCAAGAATTGCTTCAAGACGACAGAACAAGGTGTGACGGTAGGAACTTCCCGGTAGGATCCTACTCAAAAGGTGTGATTATCGGCTCACTTTCGTATGAGGCGACCATCTTAGCAATCGGGAGTAGCAACACTTTGATTGACCTCAGATACAACGCCTGTGCTATGTAAGTTGCTTACAGATGTCCATAAGCGGCAGCATGTCCAACATGTTGTCTTGTATGTTATTTCAATCTTATAAAAACAAATATATTTAAATTTAAATAGCTAAGTTTGTACAAAGATCTATAAAGTAACTACGGGTTGTGTGTTGCATTCCATATCTCAAGCTATAGCTCTGGGGTAGGCAAGTATTGCCAGATAGTGTAAAAGTTAACAAAACGTAAGTAAGTAAATTACCATTCGTTCCGGATCAGATAAAAACAAATTGCCGATACGCATCAAGGATTCAGGATTTTTTATTGGACTTCATAAAAGTTCGTAGGCATTAAATCTTCTCTTGACATGATAAGGGGATTAATATCTCCAGTGGCAGCCCCACAGCCTCCCATCGAAGACTCCGATACGAATCAATAAACAAAATCACAAGCGCCGGAAATCCGAGCGGACTCCGAGATGCATTTCCATCTTTCACCGTCTTTTCACCCTCCGAATATCATCCCCAAAGTTTACTCCCTTCGTCCGTGCGCGGGAAAGGGAGGGAAGATGTTGAGAGCGCGTGCGCGGATCAACCCCTCGTGAAGCTTTGGAGAAGGTTTATAGTTCAGAGCGCGAGGTCCTGGCGCGTTGCCGGGGAAGCGAAACATTCCTCCGTGGACCGTCCGCGGAGGCGGTGGTCCCGCTCTCTCATCCCCTAGTCACTCCTGAACTTCACAACTCAACTACAGCTTCACAGTTTCAATCTCGAACCACTTCAGAATTTTCTTGATCAGTTCCCAGTAGACCTCACAGTCGCCAACTCTTCTACTTAAACGCAATTCAGATACTTTCAATCCATCGAGAGAACTTGCCCTAAAACCCATCAAACCCTTTCAAGTGAGAAAGTAACCAGGGTGTGAGAGAGCGAGAAGGAGGTAGAGTATTTTTTTAAAGTGGGAACGAGACGACGCGATGGCTCCCCGCTCCCGGTCGAGGTAAGTGCCACTTGTAAAGCCACGTGTTCAACGAACTTTCAGGTTCAGGCGTCACCGTACCAAATACACCATTATTCTATTGTTATTTCCAACGCTTTGTATTTCCCTGTTTCTATTTCCAACATCTGTTTTATGTTACTTAAACAGTTTCACTTTTATTTCAAGTTTAAATGTCGTAGCGATGTAATGTAGTTTCGTAGGAGTATCATGTAGGCGGGAAATATTGGAGAGTGGTATTAAATTCTTTCTGATAACAGGTTCATCCACTCATTTTATTTGTGAGACCACGTAGAATCGAATCTTACGAAAGATAACATTAGTAAAATGTAATATTTTTCGTTCAATTAAAATGAAATTCTTAGACAAATCTTGATGTTTTTGGGGTAGTTTTATTTTATTAGCGCGTTGATTTAGATTTTCTGGTGTTTTGAGACTATTTTTGATGAAATAGTATTATTAGCTATCTGACTCTACAAATTTCTTATACACGTACGTTTTTTTTTCATTTGTAGATAAAATGCATTTTCTCTTTATATACTTATCTTTTTTTAGTACTGTTTTTTCTAGCTTAAATGAACCGCACCATCATCAGCATCATCTACAAACTGTGCATACCCTTTAATTAAACCTCTCACAGCCCCTTTGAAATTAGTATCATTTATTAATTCGCAAACATCGCTCGATGGCTTGTTATTATACTTCGTTAAAGCACTTTTGAGGTCAATTGTTGGACGTCCCGCAGAGATGGGGGATCTGCATTCATGCCAATCGTTCTCAATGCTCAATGTTTGTTCTGTATCAGATTGAGATGTTTTATCAGGTTAATTGATTTGATTGTCGCGGTGTCATTCGGTTCTTCTGATGTTAACGTGGTTATTTGGCCAATTACTTTTATGCTGTTCGTCGTATCCTTTCTAGTTTTGCTATTATCATGGTCGATTCTTAATGTTGTTGCTTCTATATCTATTGAGAGATAACAATTGACATTGATTAATAGCTTAATTTTATTCAATGACCGATTAGATATTTTTTATACAATAAAATTGTATATCCATCGACGCCCGATCTAAATATCTTGTCTATATTTGGATAATCTAGTTTAGATTTATTAACTGTCGTTCGGCTTAAAGGCTCGATTACTAAGCTTACTTTTTCATTTAAATAGATTATCCTAACAAGGTGCTGAATTATGTTTGTTGTATCCATTTTCGTTAATACAGTGTTCTCGCTTCGTTAGTCCATTTTTTACGACCCCAGGGGTCCGTACATTCGGTGTCCTGCTGCGATGATTGCTTTGACGGCCTCCTACATCACTCGATTGATTGGCATTGACATAGGGTGCAGGATTACTTCTGTTTGGCATACCCTGCCATATTGTTTGTGTTCGTGAGTCGTTAAGTGTATTTCGTCAATTATCGTTGCCTCGAATTAAAAAGTTAATATTTCGTTTTAATCAATTAGAATGTTAGCTTTCTTTATACGCTAGACTTTCTAAATCAACGTTAACTCTATATGAACTTATCAGTTTAGCACATTTAGTCAATGTTGTGGTATTGATTCATCTCTTCTCATCTCATTCTCATCATATTTATTAAAATTAATACTTAGCATTTATTATAATTCACTACGTTACGACCTATGTTGAGTAAATCATAAAAAAGTATATTTTCACTGTAACCATTTTCGCTTCATTCACTTTTCTAACGTGAAAATCTTCAACTGCCAATTGGCAGGCGTTATTTATGTGTTTGACTTGAGTTGTGAGACTGTTGGGGTGGCTCTAATAATATAATCCGTGATATTATGTTAAAATCACTAACGTGCAATTCCACCCTCTTCCGCTGACCACTCGACGGTCCCCTAATTCGCTAATAGATAACAGACTATCCGATTTCCTTTGGACACATTGTGACGAGTTCCGGCACACTCGGATGTCTCTTCCGCCATTTTTATATTGTCACGTCGCTTTATTCTTAGCTCATTCATTATCTTCGCTGTCTATATTTGTCTTTAGCACATATTTATGTTATGTTATAATGTTCATTTATAACTAAAGTTAAATCAGTTTTAACGTTACCAACATTTTTGCATTTTCGTCTATTGCATACAATCATATAATAAGTGGCTTTCGTATTCTTCAGCATTGATTCATAATATTCATTTTGCATAAATTGCTTATCTCATTTTTCCCACGTCCTCTACATGTAAATTAAATTCTGAATAATTTCTAGACAGAAAAAAAGTAGAAAAGTGATCACACTCACTTTACGTTTATCTCCCATTATTATCTATCCTAACTTGGTTTGTGCGAAAAGGACAGAGCATCCTTTGGCGCCAGACACGGCGGCGCCGGAGTCTATCGATCCTCCCCTCCAGCCTCCACGGGCACACAGAGGTGGGTGCGCGCATGCGCTTAAGTTGTTTGTTCATCGGATTATGGATTTCTTTTATTAATATCACAATGTGTTTAGTGGTTTATAGGCTTTTAGTTTTATTGCAACCTCTTGGAAGAGCAGGCTGTTATCCAACGTATATTCTTTTCTTTTCTTTTTTAAGCTAAATATATGATATTAATATCTTACTTTTACTTTTGTCTTTGAATTTATTTTATTTTGTACATTCTTCTTTTTTCTGCTTTTAGTTTTTTGATTGGGGTTAATTTTAAAATTTTGTCTGGGTCTGTGGTCAATTTAATATTTTGTATTTCATACGGTAAGTGATTATAATTAGCAATTCATTTTTTTTAAAGAGCTACACTACTGTTCATTCAAATATCTATTTCTTTTATTAGACGTGTCTCATTGGTTTTTACTTTAGGCTGTTCTTATTTGTCACTTAAAGTTGTACTACTTCCATTCCTAAATTATGGACATCCCTAACATTCCCAATTCGTCTTTTATGATCAACAGAATGAAGTAATCGTTCACTTCCAACCCTATTTCACCGCTTCCTTAAAATAAACCAAACATTATCGACAAATAGCTCCAACATGTAACACAACACCATAATTGATTTAACGTATTGTATCTGGCTGTTGTCACATTATGTGACAAAGGGGTGGTTGTCGGCCCAGGTCCTGGGACATCTCCCTTTGTTCTATTGTCTTTGTGGCGTGAAAGGGTTGGTGGTGCCGCAGTTGCGGTGGATTGGAATTTAGGGTTGGAATAACTTTGTGTTTTTTGGAAATATGTTTATTTTATCAATTGCCTTATCTCCTGTTATATTATGTTATATTATTTTGGTTTAAAAATCAGTCATGTTCCAGTCTTTATACACATTTGCTTCCAGGCCATTGATTAAATCTGAAGTCGAGTTGAATTCTCAATCCTAATCAAACTGATTGGAAATAATAATCATTCAATTAGAATCAATTCAAGGCGGTTTTTATTTTAAATTCACCTTTAATGAATCCAATTTCGCCCTCTTTCTCAATGAGATAATTATCCTGAAGCGGACAGATATTTTCAACTCTACAATCGTCTAATAAGATTCAGTTTCACCCGTCCCTTGTGCTTGGTGCATCTGCAGTCGAATTTGAACCTTCTATGATCGTTATGAGGGGGAATATGGCGTGTCTTACATCACCAAGCGCAGCTATTAAGTATCTTCGTCCCACATTTTCCGTAACCAAGCGACGCCGTCTTCTCGGCGCCACTGAAAGTTCATTTATTACTAGTATGCGTCCGCGGCTCCGTCTGTTTAGGGTCTATTGAGATTACGTTCTTATTTCGAAAGAAAAGTCTCTTTTTTCATCAATCGTCTGTATTTATTGATTTCTGAGAATTTGTTTTTAATATAGTTATCATTTGTTTTAATAGTTTAAGACTTTTTTCAAAGATGAGTGTTATGGAGTTTCTTTCGCTGCATCTTCTACTGCATAAAGGAACGGCTTGCGAAGTGATGGAAGATTATTGATACTCAATTAGAATTCGGTAAAGAATCTACTGTGGATATTATTGATTTTGATTTCAAAGTGAATACAGCGTACAACCTAGTTCGAGTGTACCTCCATTTCTGAAGTGTGTGTGAAGCCTATTTAGTAGAATTTAGCCAGCGTGTTAAGCTGTGATATTAATCCTTCTCATTCTTAGAAATCCAACGTTAAGACAATGTTGTGTTACCGGAATAACTATTCGTAGAATCGTGCCGTATAGGAGCGTATCTGGATATGGTTGCAGGCTTGCATTAACGGTAGCAACTTAGTCCCAATTTGCGATAAGGGAAAATATTTATATATGGTGATGGTCAATATGGTCAAACTTATCAATGGGTTCTTACGATTATTATGTCCGAAGCACGTGTAGTTTAGCTAGTATCGTATCATTCTTAATATTTTAATCATATATTCAGTTTTTCCAGTACGTAACAGTGTTATTAATTTCTTTTGTTCTCAAATTAATGAGTGTATCAATTAGGTGTTTGCTTATAGAGAGATTAGTCGCCCTACTTAGTTTATCTGAGCAAACATCCTTTTAATGTGCCATATGTATTAGTGTATTCGTTGTATTATTACGAGATGACCTTAAAATACGTTACCTATTTATTTATAAACAACCAACTTCTTCATGTAGCGCTATATTTTTGACTCGTATTAATAATCGTCGTCAACCCATTACTGTCCCACTGCTGGGCACAGGTCTCCTCTCAAGATGAGGGGTTCAGGCCATAGTCCACCGCGCTGGCCAAGTGCGAATTGGTAGACTTCACACACGTTTGCGAACTCTTTTTTTTTTTTGAGAACTCTCAAGTGTGGAGGTTTCCTCACGATGTTTTCCTTCACCGTAAAGCAATGATAATTAATTTCTAATACGCACATAATTATAGAAAAAACAGTGGTAGGATTCGATTGAGAGGCCAAGTTTCAACCATTCGGCTGTCACTGCTCAGGGTACTTAAGCTAGTTTGTAATATATAACCGTTTTATACGATACATTGCATTTATGTTGCTACAGTCATCGTGTAACATAAGTGTTATACTTATTTTACAAACTATGAATGAAATCAGCACGAACGGAATAAGCCTACGCTTCATATCCAAGGTAAAAATTCGATCAATATCGTGTTTGTACTAAATATAACTCTATAGTCTACTGTAAAACGAGAGAGCATCGCAGGTTTTAGTATTTTTAGGGTTCCGTACCCAAAGTGTAAAAACGGGGCCCTATTACCAAGACTCCGCTGTCCGTCTGTCTGTCCCCATGCGTATCTCGTGAACCGTGATAGCCAGACTGAATTTTTCACAGATTTCTGCTGACGCTATAAAAACACATCCTAAAAACGGAATTAAATAAATATTTTAGGTAGGTTCCCATACATATAAACGTGATTTTTTTTGTTGTACGGAACCTTTCGCGCGCGAGTCCTACTCGCACTTTCTTACAATCTAAGGCTATAAATCTAAGAAATATGACAGATAAAACACTCCAAACATACAATGTTGGTGTAATTTTAAATTGAAATTGGTATGATGTAAATATCGTAAAGCAGACGGCCGGCTATAACACTGGAATAAATCACCGATGCGCCCGTAACACACTTGAAACGGCTTTGTCTAATTTTAACTTCGGTCCTCCGAGCCGGATCAATGCCGGTATGAAAGACAATTGCTCGTAATCCTGTCTCAATGATGAAATTATTTATCAAATGTAAGAGTAGATGTAATGAATTCAAAAGGGCAGTATATAGGGCAAAACTTAAAAATATCCTATATTAATACTTTTCAGCGAAAAAGAGCAGCCAAAGTGACCGAATAGACTCCTAATATATATTTAATACATTTGAAATGTCTTTCCCCAAATATCGGTCGGGCCGAGCCGGATCAACGACGGATCGAAAGTCGATCAGACATAATACTATCTTTAAAATGTAATTACTAACCACGTAAATGAAAAACTTATAAATTCAGAAGAGCAGTTTATAGGATTATGTTTTCAAAAATCTTACATTATTACTTGTCAGCGAAAGAAAGAACCAAAGACAAGGTGACTCCTAATAGATATGTTTAAAATCGTAAAGCAGTCAGCCGGCTATAACACCGAAATAAATCACTTGAAGCGCTCGTAACACACTTAAAATGCCTTTGTCTAAATTTAGCTTTGGTCCTCCGAGCCGGATTAACGCCGGATTGAGAGTGGATCAAACGTAATCCGGTGTTACTGATGATTATTTAGAATGTTAATTTTATTATACGTGAAAATATCTGAGAATTCTAATGTTTGTCATCTCGAGACCATGAAAACTCCTAGAGAAAGTGACCAACTAATCTATGCTCATAGACATCTTTTTATTATATGGAAGTAGCAAACGAGCATGCAGTCCACCTGGAAACTGGTCACTGGACACCTATAATCAAACCCAGGTAAGATCAGAATGTTACTTAAACTAAGCCACAGATGCGATGCTACCCCTGAGAACAAAGTTAAGTGGAATGCCTCTGATAAGTGTATCTCCCTTACCACACCCATCAGACAAGAACACCGCAGCGTTTAACACTGCTGTTATTAGGCAGTAATAGGTGTATCGGTGGAGCTTCCAGAGTGCAGACCAAACCACCAAGAGTGCTACCACCGATAGGAGTCTTAAGATCTGGCTGTGTCTGATCTTAAGACTCCCTGATCTTAATAGTCCTGATATTAACATTTCATACATTGCTAGCCCTGAGGTCTAAGCTGGTATGTTTCTTATATGTTGTATCCGTCATGACAATCACACATGTCCTTAAAACCAGAACACATAAGCAAATGACACTCATGTTACAACGCAGAAAATGTTGGTGGCGTAATTATGTCTCACTTATATCACGTATATGACTCGATAATCGCAGTCCTCGGGAGTGGCATCGCATCTGTGATCGACTTCAGATAGAACACCTGTTTTATATGAAGTTGCTTACTGTTAGATGTCCATGGGCGGTAGTAACCGCTTACCGTTGGGACTGTATGTTCGTTTGCTACTTTAATCTGATCAATAAAATTAAAAAAGTCAGACCGCATCGTACTCTACCTTTAAATCTTAAAAGCTACGCAGATAAAGTATAAAGTAACGAAATACGAAACAGTAACAATAACTCTGAGCAGACATCGAAATTTGGTCGTTTTGGAAACTTCCAAAGCACTTACAAAGGATTCAACTCCCCATTGTTAGTCTGGGATCTTTGGAAAACTTCGAGAGTTTTCCACTCATTGTTGTATTTTCAAATCGCTTCATTCTACGTCGGCTACGCATTTTAGACAAATATCAAGAATGCTTTTTAAAAAGTCAAAAGTCACGAGGAATTATTTTTCCGTATAACATAAAAACAAACGTTTTCCACACTTTTTTTTTTCATAATGTGTCGTAGGTACTATGGACACAAAAAGACGAATACACAAATGCCCAGGCACAGAACAGAATCTAAACTTATCATTCAAATGTCTGTCTGGCCGGGGATCGAACCCGAAACCCACTGCGTATCAAACCGGTATGGTGACCGCTCCGCCAGGCTAGTCGTCCCACTTATATACTTAGTGGTTCGGCTCCAGAAGCACCACCCCCACACCTATTTCTACTGAATAACAGTGTTAAGCGCTTCTGTGTTCTGGTC
>DWTU01003374.1:0-10481 GCA_018251515.1 Cecropterus confusis
AATGGGTATACAAAGCAACATTGGTCAAAGGGCTAGCAACTGTGTCCAACAACACGTCTTCAATTAGATTTCATTTCGCTGTAGATGCTCAGTTTACTTGGTCCTAATGTTTTGTAGAAGACACAGGAAATCCACTCAAGTAGGGGCCTAATGGACGTGTAATCAGTGATAGCATCACCAGCTGCACGAGTAATATTTCAATAACATAACTTAAAAATGTGAAAGTGGTAATATCTCCCGAACAGGTGCAACTATGAAGACTCCGATCGGTATTACGCGTATGGGTTATGTCATGGTGTGTGTTGATAATAAATTTTTGGTAAAATTGTTTTTTGGTAGTCATGTCTTAACTGTTTTTATTTTATTTTATAGTGTGCCAGCTATTCTTGTTTTTGATGTCGATCGTTATCTATTAAGCCATTAATTAAATTTATTGTTTCTAGTTTTGTTTGTCACAGCCATCTAGAGCTGATTTAGTACGTCTGCGATTGAAGCCGTCTAGAGTTTAGCATCCTAGAATTTGTAAAATCAGAGAAAGCAATGGATATTTTATGGCGTTTAAAGAATATGTGGTGTTATGGAAATGAGATTACTTAATAATCTTCACTGGTGATAAATAATTGTACGTATATAAAAAATATATTTCAGTGTTTCGTGTTTTGAATTGATATCCTACAAGCGACCTCTATTTGTAAGTTGGCTTTAACTATGTAACAATTTCGGTCATATAGTATATCGATGGTCCTTCGTTGTATTGTTACAGGTTGGTTTTACATCCGTTCAGCGCGCGGTGGCCTGCATCTTGTAGCCGACGGCCACATATTTTACGAGGACGGTGGCTCACATCCTCGCCGGGTTACGTGGAGGTGTGCAAGATCTTATCAAAAGGCCGAGCGCTGCCAGGTCGCGCTCTGTCTCCGGGATGGACGACTGGTATACTTTCGTGGGTGTCACAACCATCCGGCAACTTATAACCCGGCGAAGCACGAGTCGCGTCGGTTCGAGGTGGATCCGATGGGCAAGTACAAGATAGTCGAGAGCAGCGCGCCGCGTACGGTCCGCGCGGTCCCAGCGGTTCCGGTGCCACCAGCCCCCCACGCCGCGCTGCTCCTCTAGGCCTGGCGCGACCTCCTCGTGCGCGGGATCCTGGACTCCAGGAACTGATTGCGTGTTTGGAGTGTCGCTAACTGTGTTGAGCCTGAATGCTCATGGACGATAATTTGTTATGTTCGGTAATATGATCCAGTTTGGTTCCTTTGTTGGTAGTATTTTTAAGTAGATTATTGATTAGATATTATTAAAGATTAAGTCCTGATGTTCCTTTCTAAAGACTTTATGATTCGCTCTTCAAGGGTAGTCTTTTTAGTTATTTTTATGCCAAAGTTAGTGTCTTTGTTACGGTAATATTAACCTGTAGTACCTGCTTATATGTTTTTTTTATTTATTTCTAAGTGTAAAACTATAAAATTGTTAATCATGCGGTCACAAACTCGGACAGGTGTCTGCGAAGACACGTTACGGTCGCCTTGTACCAATTGCCTTAGCGGCTTATACTCGTAGTGTTAGGAATCAAAATTGCTATTAATATAAATATAATCACTGTGTATATTGGTGTGCAATATTCTCTTACCAAAAATGTTTAGAAATATGTATACAAAATGTATAGCTTTAATGATAGCGTAGCCGTCTTGTTGAAGCTTTTTTTATAAAATTCTATTTATTGTCCGCGGCGTAGATTGCGGCTCGACTGATAGGCTGATGTTATGGAATACTCCAATATTTATCATTTGTATCTAGCAGTAGAGATCATAGATTAGGATAAAGGTATACCAGCTTATGATCAGAATAATATGAGCGATAGTTTTGTAATAGAGACTTATATATGAATATATGACTTATGTAGATATTTAGTATCTACTATTACTATTGTAGGAGAGAGTAACCTTTTTTTACATGTGTATGGTCGGTAGTTAGCTATTCGATTTGTAGCCAAAATATTTCTATAGATTATACCCTGGATTAATATGTATGTACTGTGAAACGGAAATGCTTATTTAAAATATTATTTACCAATTTAACGTGTTTATTGTATTAATTTGAACACAACAATATGAAGTAGTGACTTTATTTGTGTCTACCAAAGTAATCTGTTGAAATAATGATGCGTTTATTTCCATTTGATATAATCTTTAAATCTTTATATTTATAATGTTTATACCTATCTAAGAAAAATAGGGCAATATTTTTGTTTATATTCATAAATTATACAACAAACACCAAATTTTATTTTTATTCTCAATCCTCTTGGAATCGTTCATTTGCATAAAATCTTGGTTACGAATCTCTAAGACGAGTTCAAATATCGCAAGATCGTTTCGATAAGAGAACTCGTTCACATTATTTGTGCGGCTAATTTTGTTGTTCTGTCTTAGTTGTGACGTGAATGTTGTTACGCAGCGTTATTTTCTCCGGACGGTGGTGGGCTGGGCGGCGAGGACCAGCTGCTGAAGATGGGTGGCCACTGGTACCGGTTGGACGCGGCGTACAGGAGCAAGCGGCGGTGGACGTGCGCGCGGGGTTGCGGCGCCAGGATTCACACGAGAGGGAAGCGGGTCGTTTTCTCCGAGTTGCGGCATCGCTGCAGGATCAACTATCACACTAATAACACTATTTGATATCGTTTACAATTGAAAGTAAATGTAGTTCGGCGTTTTTGCAAGGTAATAAGTGAATATCGCTTTTATATGTGATATAGGTTCATAAAACCGATATGATACTCATTTAAGACCAACTATCGTAAAGCTTAAACTACTAAAGTAAGAAATTTGGACAATAAGTTAATTTTAGAATGTAGACTAAGACATTTGTTTATTCCATCTCTAATAAGGTTGTTGTATCAAAAGCTGAACGTGCGTTGCGGGCAACAATTCTTAGTGTATGTTGCCATTTCGTGGTTATGTTGTATATGTTTTACTGTGTGTCCGTATCATGGGACATGTATAATATATGTACGTCTTTGGTAAAATCGAATTAACATTTAATTATAGGTAAATAAAATCATTTAGAAGTAGGATCTCGCAATAAGTTTTGATTCAAAGAGTGTAGAGCTAAAACACGAGTAAAAGATGTAACATGTAGTTAGAAAGATAGAAAAGGCAGAAAGAAAGATAGTAGATATGTTTTAAAGATTACTACACTTGTTTGAATATCTTTATTGTTTTCACTGTGTTAGGATATGAGGGAGGTAAGCATTCTATCTCGAGTGAAGTTGAGATCTTATGAAGTTCCACTGACCTTGTAAGACGAAGGAATTCTGTCATCCGATAACCCATATTTATTACCATATGTGCCTTGACGCATCTCGGGAGTATGCCCCATTTACTATTTTGTCATTGGACATGGATCAAAAATATTTTATCATTTAGAGCTATTAAATATACTCAGATTATTAACTGTTTTTTCTTTGTTCCTCATACAAATATAGCATTATTATGTCTGAGTTTTTAGTATAACAGTTTCGGTAAATGAACGCTTCGTGATTCTGAATAAGTGGTATTCGTATGGTATAACTATCGTATAATAAGGTTTAACAGTTCTCTGAGTGATAAGTCCCAACCGGTCCCACAAAAGTTTCCCAGATCAGATAAACGTAGATGTGATATGGAAGACGCATTTATTATTCCTATCTAATTTACGTACTGGTGTGTAGTGGTAGCGCCTGAAGCGATTACTGTGTAATTTCCATTAATTTAATTAATGTACAAGTACGAGAGGCTTTTAAGAATTTCTTACCGCCTTTGTTCCCGCGGTATTTTATTTTATGCTCGAAATGAAAATATGTTTTTATAAAAATAAAGTAGCTTCTGTTCCGAAGTGTTTACGTGATGCGTAAGTAGACATTTGATACCGTCCTTGTAACTTGTTCTTCTAGAATTCTTGTAGTTCTTTTCGAACTTCTGTTAGTTTAACTGAGCTTGGTTGGTCGGTACAATCAACGAAGTTAAATGTCTTATAGGATGAACAGAACCTCGTACATTTGAATCCATATTCTTATAACCCCCGGTACATATGTGAACATGAATATGTCAATGTTTGACAAAGGCGACAAAATTTCATTTACGCCTCGTTCTGTGTGACAAAATGTGTGCCTAATCGTCCCATAGGATGAGTACGGAACTAATTTCCATTGACATATTGCAGTGCAAGTTATATATAACGAGAAGGGTTATCCGAAGCTGGTGTTGAACGGTTACTTCTACCGGCCACACAACGCGTACCGGAACCAGCCGAAAGTATTGTGGTACTGTGCGTCGAGGAACAAGTTCCAGTGTTCGGCGACGCTACGGACCTTCCACAGGGAGGTGGTGGCGGTGACGGGCTCCCACAACCACGCTCGCTGACCCATGCGAGCGCGAGCGACACCGCCGCGCGTGACTCTCTCCAAACTACAGCTTCACGAAATATTCAGACTGTACGGCGAAAGACTCAGGGGTACCAACCAAACAGAGTAGCTCCGAGGTAGAACGAGGTAGAAACGAGGTTCAATTGCTGTAATGAACAAACTTGTCAGAAGTTGATGGCTTTTGCGTCTGATTTGGTTTAAGTGATTCTGTCTTTTTTATGTGAAAGTAATGTTAGATCGCTGAGTTTTATATCCAGACATCAGTTAGAAACATTTGGATTGAGTTGGACCAAGATAAAAAAAAAGTATTATATTAACTTGTAAATAATTGTGTACAGATTTCGATTGATATTGATAACACGTCATGCCAATTATGAGAGTCAGTTCCTATTCTATTCATTTTTATAGACAGAGACAGTTATTTAAAAAATAGTGATCGGCTAGAAATTCTATTTAGATATTAATGTATGTTACCGGACATGTATAAAATACATCATTTTATATAATTCCTAGAAAATGTATAAAATATTTAAAATAGACAGGAAATGTATGTAAGGCATAGCAATATATAAACATGTAGAAATAATATTTTTTTCTGTGTATGAATTTTATTTATCGATATGGTAATAATTGTGATAATTGCAGCCTATTATTGTAGAATTTCCTTTTTGGTTTAGGTTTATTAGAATACAAGTAACTTTGCATACGCAATGTGATTTTGCAAATACACGTATGAGCCCAGCGTTCGGTGTGTCAAGATTGTTACGTCCCAAACCTAGATATAGCGCGTCTAAGTCAATACCTACTAAGTAAATAATAATTGTTTGAGTTATTTTATTATATTTCGATGTGGATATTTAGCATAAAGGTCAAATCTATTGGGTCCGAAACAATTTGTTCATCTTTTTGATACATTTCCTACTACTGAGTAGTATTAGTTGTTCCTAGGAACTTTATCAATTTCCTAGGAAATGTGTATAATTATAAATTTTTATTCAATGTTTTACATTTTAAATAGGGATTATATTCATTTCCTAGGAATTATGTAAAAACAAATTTCATTGATTGATATGAATTCTATATTAATAAAAAAGTATGTTTTTGAAAAATAGTGTCATAGAAATACATACTCATTGTTAATATAAACAATATTTATGACATGTCTGTTTTTCATTTTAATAATTAATCATGAAGAAAATGATATAAAATTAGTATAGAAATATGTGCTTACAGTAACTCTTTAGTAGATCGTAGTACTAAATTTGAGTAGCGAGAGTAAGAATAACAAAACTAATAAAAACTAAAATCTAGTTGCATTGTGGTCGCAATTTGACTGTATCCGATGGGTTCAGAATCGGCGATGGCGGTGTACGTGCCGTCGAGGACGGGGAAGTCGCTGCTCCTCCACGACGGGTACACCTTCTACCTGAAGAATCTGCAGGCTCACGGTCGTAAACAGTGGTACTGCTCGTCGCGTGATATGGCCGGCTGCCGCGCTGACGTCATCACCGCTCCCGCTAACTCCGGCGACGGCGATATCCTCTATCTGGTCAGAGGGAGACACATCCACGGTCCACCCAGCTACTACTTCACCCCGGATGGCAAGTACGTTAGGCGTAAAGACACGTACCATAGATATAGGTAGCACTGTATTGACTAAGTTTTGGTTTTCGGATTTTTTTTTTTATTTTTTTGACTGATATTTTTTAACGATCATTTAATGTTTTTTTTTACATTGACTTATTTGATTTATTTTTCAGTAAGAAATTATGACGAAACTTACGTATACTCAAGTTGTATTATGCATTTATTTTTTGTAGGATTATTTGTATTTTTACTTTTTTTTTTAACGTAACGTTGTAACTTTGACACTCTAATTGTTCCTACATACAAAATGTGGCAAGCTTTATAGTTTGTTTTTGAATTATCTAAAGTTAAGTTAAACGTAAATTTAAAGACAAATGTTGAGAATATGGTGTTAGTTATATTTTTGTACGTTGAGCACTCGCTCTTCACGACTAAGAAAAATATTTCGTTGTTAATAAATGCGCGCACGCATATTTGAATGTCCAAATGGATTAATATTATTTTCCTAGTGGCAGAAATCTACTTATTTACCAGTAATTTCAATGAATCTGAGATTAAAGCATAATACAACTATTATCTCCATAATTATATGAGAGTAGGTGAAGTAATGAGACTCTTGGCACATATAATCTTGTTTGTCATTATAATGTCTTTTAAGGGCTTTACGACAAAAGGAGTATATTTATTGGTCACGTAATGTAGAAACTGTTCTCAGACATGGTCTCTACATAACACGGTTTCTACGTTGAGTCAGCTCATATCATGCAATTTGGCTCTACGAAAGCGATCATTACTTAGGGAGTCTATCTTACTTCAGCTATAGTCACAAAGCCTCTCCAATTTGGGCTCAAATTAGATTCATTACCTGCAGCCATAGTTTAGTAATAGCTACCAGTTATTCTTGTAATCCAAATCTGTCAATAATTATGGTTTATACAAATGTTACTTTTTCTTCTTTCTCGATTCAAACATTGGGCGGTTATATTTTAAAAAAATGTTATTAAGTAGTTAGTTAAAACCGAAAGTCTGTTACTTTCAATATTTTCGTTTCTTTTCATATCTAATAATATAATTTTGCAATATTTAAATGAGATATTAATTTAAAATGTAACTTTGTTTAAAATGAAATACTTACTTATTGAAAGTTTACTAAAAAGATGTTTGCGTTTCTTACTTTTATAATATCGAATTTATATTAAATTCGGGCTTAGCTTAAGACCGTCAAAGTTATGTGTAAACGAATTAAAATGTGATTACAACTGGTTTGTACGGTCGTTGCGATGCTTATAAAATGAACCTTGTGGGACCCTCTTAGAATTTATATTTCATGTGTCGTGTGCACCGATCCCTCTGCAAGTATAATTAATTGTTTCATATTAAGTTGATTTAGTTGTAATTGTTGATGAAGTCTTCTGGAATAGGCTTAAAAGTTTATTAAAGGTTTTCAATGATACTTTGTGTTTCTATAATTGAATATGTCTGTTTAATAAACAAATATTATGAGAACAATGAAACGTTTTGTTTCATTAGTTTTCGTAGTAATTATAAATATCTATTATATATATTAAGTGTTATTTGTATATATTTTGGTGTTTATATTATGATAAAATATATGTGGCGTTGTATAATTCTAATTTGCAAAAGGTTACAGTGTCTCTGTAACCTTTTGTAATTTAGAATTACGATTACATATCTTCAATTGATATTTATTGTTTAATATTTTATGTTATCTATTGCTGATACTAATTTTATAACTTTTGAACTAGAAAATTAGATGGAAATAGGTTCGGCGTTTGCGTGGGCTTCGAGTAAACAAACATTACAAGTTTGTAATATTAACAGATCCGCGAACAAGTAGCAATTCATCGGAAGCACCCCGAATGCTTAGCAACGCATTAGGGTCCCGGCGCTAGTGTCGATACGGGCTGAATAACTTGAATACGGAAGCTTATGTATTGCGCAGTTGTGATGGATCGATACGCGGCACGGAGTTATGAAAGAAGGAAGTTCGGCAAGGCAGGGAGCTGTCTCCGCGCTACAACCTAGTTACGCCCTGTATGCCCTAATTTTGACGTACGGCCCTTTGCGCCTATGTGTGCGTTGAGGAAAATCGCGCTGCGCTACCCCCCTCGACATTGATCAACCGCGCCATTTTATGTTTTCCGCGTATCAAATTGATGCGTATTTGATGTATGTTACAGTTTTCTGTGAGGGGACGCGAATAGGGTATTGTTGGGAACCGATGAGTATGGTATACAGCTATTATGGTATAGGTACGTGTGTAAAATTGTATTAAATTATAGCTCACGTTCACTTCATGGATTTGTAATCGTATATGAACATTTAAAAATATTTTTATGTTTTTGTACGAGAGGAATTAGCAAGTCTATACCGGCGAAGTGAGGAGGAAAATTTCGGGAAATGTCCTTTATTACACTGCAACCTGTAGATATGTCACGGTCGTGGACATCACTTTACGACGCGTGAGTTCCCGACGGATCTACTAATATTGGTTGATCAGAGTTGGCATGTATATTGACAGTTGGTAAATTGAAACGACTAACTCCCTCATTAAAACGTGAGAATAGGAAACAATGGTTATGGTGGAGGCAGAAAATCGATACCATCTATGTTATTTAGGGCAAGAGTTGTACGCCTCCCCAGTTATAAAGGCATGGGATCCTAAAATAGGTCGCAGCGTAGAAGTAGGTAGGGCGGGTGGGTCGCAGGGCTCGTGGTGGCCCTGCGGCGCCGCGCAACGCGCCCCAGCCACGCTGATGGGGTCCCAATCGATAACACCCAGCATCCCACGGCCCTCTCTCTCCCACGTTATTCGTCAAAATATAACATTCCGTTGCAATAATAAGGTCGCCTTTGCGTTACTTCTTCCGTTCGTCTACACGAATGTTTAATGGCCGCCATAAAGAAACTTTTATAGAAATCGCTTTTTTGTATTACGGCCCTAGCAGGCATGCTACTTTTAGCGGTGATTTTGCACTTTGGCGAAATGCTGCGGTAGAACGCGGTTTCGAACACGTATATTTTAGCAACTGCATTATGCCGCATCGCGTTTTTGCGGTTAGTTGCTGCAATGAGTGTCCAAAAGTAGCTGCGATTTGTGGCCAATTGTGGTAGTTCCAGCGCGTAATGACTGCGTCTAGTTTTCGACGAGCAGCTGAATCGTTCACGATGATGCTAAAAGTAGCTTGTCCGCTAGCGTCCTTACGCTTCTTAGCGCTTAGGGAGGATCGGCGGAAGCCGCGTCGAGATCGATATTGTTTTGCGTGTACTATGAGCGTTAACGGGTAAGTATGATAAGGCTCGATTCGGGCCGGGACGAATAACAGGCGATAAATTGGTATTGGTGGTTGTAGTGGAGGAGGCGAGGCTGACGGTGTCGTGGCGACGCACCAGGTGGCTGGTGTGGCGACGCCGCAGCGGCTCCAAGGTGCACGCCCCCACCTGCAGCATGAGCATCGCCGTTCCGCGCCATTGCGACTGTTTACTGCGGAGATTTTCGACGCCATCTCGACGTCTATCCGATTATACACCTACTTTTGTTATATGAAACGAACTTCAGAAATAGGTTTTATTAATTCAGTTTCAGTTTTTCGTGAGTTTTGTTGATATTATAAGGTTCGTAGATCATAAAACTATTATACGTTAAGTTCTAAAATAATTGACTCGGACTTATTGTTACGAAATTAATAAAAATAAACATTTACTGATTACAACTCATTTTTAATGTCTAGTGTAATTTGAATCATCAGCCGAAGGTTTTAATTACTTTCAGTATCCACAAATGCGTTATTACGCGCTTAGCTACTTTCAATCCATACATTTATTTTAAAATAACAATATAAGCTGCGGCTTAAATTTCAATATTAATGATAATTACCCTCAATATATATGATATATATGTATATGATAGTAGCTTAATCAGTCGTTTGTATACTAGTAGTGTAACACTACCTACTACTCATACTACTAATACTTAATATATAGTATTCGCGGCTCAATTTTGAAGCTAAAATATTTAGAATCCGTCCTCTACTAACAATATATACAAAAGCTTAGTCCATGACATCGCGATATACGCGTAATACAATTGTTAATGCTGTTTTTAAGTACTGTATAAATTAAATCGTAGATAGTTACTAATGTTTTGGTTGGAAGTGTGCGACTATGATATTCTTGTATATCAATTCATCTTCAGTGGTGATTATTTATCATGTCAGGAATCGAAAAACAAGATTAACCTCATCGAAAAAAAAATACCCACTTCTTCAATTTTCTTTCCGTATAGAGTAGACCCGTGTAACTGGTTTGCAAATATAATTCGACATTAGATATTAATGCAGCAATTTAGTATGTTCCAAATCACGCATATCTCAAAAGTTGTGCATCAAAGCACTGCTTGGGGCATTGTATATTTCTTGAATCTGATTTTGGGAAAGACACGACAGATCGTTTGCATTCCTGTTTCATTTTT
>DWTU01003375.1:0-10480 GCA_018251515.1 Cecropterus confusis
AGGTATCGCAGGAAGATCTTTTGGACTTTTTCAAGAGCGAGCTTGAAGGTACTCTGGTAGGGATTCCATACACAGGCACTAGTTTCTAATTTAGAACGCACGAGTGCGCTATAGATTAACTGCAGAACACTGACAGAATGGAAGTCCTTTGCATTCCTAAGAACAAAGATTATATATCTTTTACAACAATTCGAAAAACATATAAGAGTAAACTTTACCCTCCTTCTGACGCAGTTGGGTAATAATAGCACTATTTTTATACAATTCTAGTTACGATTTAAGTTAGAAATTAGTAGATGAAAATATATTTAAGTCAGTAGTGTAAAATGGTAAAATGACTGTGTAGTAAGTAATTATTGTTTTTATTATTTAGATTTGAAAAATATCTGAACTATAATGATAGCTGTATCTACACGTCACCTGTCATGACGAAATAGTCCTACGGGAGAGGATATTGGATTTTCGTATCGGAAATGTTTTTTGTGCAGGAGATTAATAAGATTTACGATTATTGAATTCTATTTGGATTTTTAGGTAAATAGAAAGCTCCACCATATTTATTTTATTCGTATTCGTATTTGTAAGACCGTCCATACACATAATTAACCAGTTATTTCGAAGATCAATTAATTATTAAAATATAATAATACAACCTATACAAATACATGATTAACATTTCAATTATATGAATACGCTGTTAATTGAACGCGGTCACACAAAATGCACCTAAATTATATTTTAACCAAAATAATGAAGTTAGTCTCGATTTGAATACAAAATAATTAATACAGACAGGTCCGCATATTAATTCCAGTAGAGGGAAGGTGTGGGGATTATTCCATGAATCCCTCGGCATTATGTCCTCATTTGTTTATTGAATTATGGGATATACGAATAAGTGTCTGTCATTCATTAGAGTGGAACATTAAAAATAGAGCAGTGATAGCCGAATGGTTGAAACTCGGCCTCTCAATCCAGAGTCCGAAGTTCCAATCCCAGGCACGCACCACTGATTTTTATAAAATTACGTATTAGAAGTTAATTATCACTGCTTTACGGTGAAGGAAAACATCATGAGGAAACCTACACACCTGAAAGTTCTTTAAAAACAGTTCTCCAAGGTGTGTAAAGTCTACAAATTCGCACCTGGCCAGCGCGGTGGACTTAGGCCTGAAACTCTCTAAATCTGAGAGAAGACTCGTGCCCAGCAGTGGGACGATAATGGGTTGATGAAATTAAAAATAGTATGTCGATGTGAATATGAGTTTCGAAACATACGGGAAATATTTTTTCAAGGGATTAAAATAAAATTCGAATATTTTGGAGAAAATGATAGAAGGTAGAAGAAAAGCGCGCATACCATGACCATTTTAGGGGGATCTTTATCCTTTGTGGTGGTTCGTAACCTTGGATCGTTTGGGGTTCGATTCCAGGGACTTTTCGTCTAATAACTGCAGTATTAAACATTTCTCTGTTCTGATTTAAAGGGCGTGACATAGGAACATACTTATTCGAGTTAATATAACTGTGGCCAGCTTTAGCTAAGAATCTCATCTTATCCGGGGTTGATTACAGAAGTCCACGGGTGCCAGTGGCCACTCACCATCAGGTGGACTGAAAGCTTGTTTGGTACTTTTATATTGTAAAAAAAACGTACTGATACTACTGACATTCTTATTGTTATATTTTTAATGTGTTATTAACAGGTAAATGTCTAGGACGACCCACGTGGTGGAGCGGTCACCATACCGGTCTGACGCGCAGTGGGTTCCGGATTCGATCCCCGGCCAGACAGACATCTGAATGATGAGTTTAGAATTTTGTTCTGGGTCTGGGTGTTTGTGTATTCGTCTGTGTGTATCCATGGCACCCACGGCACAGGAGAAAATCCTAGTCTGGGGCTATGAGTGTAGAAAGCGTTATTATTAGTTAATATCGATTTTAGTCTTTTCATGTTAATTAAATATATTTGATTTTAATATTCAGGTACTTACTTCACACAGCCGGTAATGCCACTACTGGTCCCTTAACCTATGAATATTACAAATTCCGGAGACGGCCAACACAATCAACATAAGAAATTATTAATTTAAGTGACATGGTTTTGAACACGCAATGTCAAGCGCGGTGGCTGAAGCAAAACCTTATAGAGCAGGCCTATTTATAGCAGTGGACGAAAATGGATATTTTGTGGCTGTATATAACTATACTATAAATGTAAAAGTTGCCAAATGCGAGTCGGACTCGCAGGCGAAGGGTTCCGTAGCATTGTCATTAATTATCATAGTAAGTTTGTTTTTGTTTTGTTAGTGTAAATTACAAAGTTATGTTATTCGGTTTTTGAAATTGTGATTTTTTTTAAACAAAACTGGACTGTTGAAACCTTTTACTTGACATCTACAACATACGTTTTATCTGATTTTCACTCTATTAGTTTAAAAGTTAGAGGAGGAGGAGACACATTTTACCGCTTTGAAAAGGCTTATCTCTCTTCAAAGCGGTAAAATGTGTCTCTATAAAAATGGTTTCTAAAAAACCTCAATGTCATTTTTGTGGTACCCACACGTGTATGTAAGATAAACATTTTTTTGAGCTTCACTTCCATGTGAAGCATTTCATGGGGCTAGCCCCCCTTAAATTTTGATATATTTTTTTTGTACATAATTCGGAAAGCGGTTTACAGAATACACTTACCTACCAAGTTTCAACTCTGTAGTCTCAACAGTTTCCGAATAAAGTGGCTGTGACATTCGGAGAGACGGACAGACAGACCCTAAAAATGAGATGGTTACTCAATCACACAAGAATCACTGGTCCGATTTACATGTCGATGTAGCTTATTTACCTGGTCATCTTATAGGTTACATTTGATATCGATAAATAATTTGCACCACTTATATAAAGATGGCGACTATTTTTACGTCCCGTAGCGAAGCACGAGTACCTTAGCTAGTATATTATATCTCTTTGATTGCAGCCAGCGTCCGCGTCATCAGTGCTGCTGGTGCATCTGGGCGCAGTCGGTGCGTTGGCAAGCGGTGCGGCGTTATGCGGTGGTGGGGGTGCGTGCGCGTGCGGTGCGTTGTTGCACGCATTGCATCCTCTGCAGCTGTGGACGGTGTGCGGACTGCACGCTGACCGCGCCGCTGCGATCGCTGCGCCGTTGCACTACGCTGCTATTGTCTCTGCGAAAAAGGTGATAACATCGATTATCGTGAGCTTCCTATTCAGGTATTCTCGGAACGGTATGACATGGGGCTCTTTAATACAGATGCAAAAAGAGATCTCTTTCAAAGCCAGCGATGCATTGGCGACTCCTCTGGCATTGCACATGTCAATAGGCGACGGTGACTACCTTCCATCAGGTTGCCTTATCGTTAGGCGCATATATAAAAAAAATATCCAGTGACGAGTTTCGTTACCATTGGTTACCATGAGGATTATACCTTGTAGTATTGTAGTATAGACCTTTCTTGCATGCATAAAATTAAATCATAATCTAATTTTTTTTTTAAAGTTATTTTCTAAAAACATCTTAAAATAGTCGTCCACATGTATTAAAAAAGATCTTTTTGAAGGCGGAATAATTGTTTGATTTCGATCTTTTTATGACAGTCAATAAAAACTAGACGAAATCTGAAGTGTGCTAAACATATTACCCTAATTGCAACTAAACAAAATAAAGAAAAGAGATGCGATTGATTAAAATACCAACTGTTATAAAGTCTGACGACAAAGTAAAATATGTAATATTTTCAGGTTCTGATTTGCGTGGCGGGTGGATGGGTTGCTACTGCGGCTCTCCTGGCCCCGCTGGCCGCAGCTCAGCCTCCTCTGGCCTACAGCAGCGGCCTCGGGGGCTGTGCTCCCGACTGTGGAGCGGGACCCTCCGGTTTAGGGTTCTGCCTTGTCTACGCAGTGCTCACATTGTTACTACCAGCTGCATTGGTTTTACTATGTAGTTTGAAAATTCTTCGAATCGCGCGCTATCATCGGCACAGAATCGCAGCAGCTATTTACGAGGTGACACTGTCAGCGCAAGTCACTGTCACTCATCAACGGAATCCGTTCTCTCCTCCTCCGCCACCGCGGCGAAGAGCTCTGTCTGCAGTTCTTCAACCGTTGGGATCATTGGCTATACTTTACTTTCCGTACTACTGTGTTCTCATATGGCCTGCTGTTGCCGTGCCACCGCAACTGTTAGCTGCCCTATCTGCTACTCTCTTAGCGGCGGCTCCACCAGTCAATGGAATACTCTACGGTATTCGAAGCCGTGCCCTTAGGGATTCCTTGAGAAACTACAGAAGAAAACGAATGACAAAAAGTGAAGTGACTCAAGAAATCCAAGCTCGGACTCCAAGTGCCTGTGGATCGAGACGGCCCTCGCTATCAGCTGGTTCCGGTTGCATAAGACCACCGACGACAAGGAGATTATCTGATGCCGCTGCAATGGGCTCGAGAGGATCGGAACGACCGGCACAGCGAGCTGCTTCATGCAATATGTTACAAGAATCTCAGGATGATGAAGTACCTCGTCCACGTACGTCAGCTATCCCGCTTATACGAGCTCCACCGCACGTGGTCCTCGGACGAGCACTTGGACTGGAAGAAGGAGTTGGAAGAGAACGCAGACGTCGACAGTCGCCCCGTATCACGGTAACACGAGCGATGTCTGATGAAACTGAATCGCCTACTCGACGTCCGCTCTGCCGTCAACATTCCCGCTCCAGTGGCGCGCTACTTGGAACCATGTCATGTTCCCCCGCTCTGTCGGAGCATATCCACATAGACAACCCTGCCGACGAACAGTTGCTGTTATCTTGGCCACAAAGAGCTCACGTCAAACACGAGGTCTTGTAAAACGGGTCTAGTATAAGTTTCGCTAGTAAATATGCATGTAAAGACAATAAATGTGCGTGCGGTTCAAGTCGAGTATTTGTTTATAGAGATTTATTTTCTAAAGTTTTGCATAACGCTCGACCTTCCCGACCAATCTGTGACCAAAGTTTCCTATGTCTATTTACTACTCTATCGTAGATGTAATGATTTATCTTACAGGGTTCCTCCATATCGTTAGCTTTATTAAAGTATTACTTTAGTGTACTCCTATGATGATACTCTCTGAAATATTCCATAGGTTAGATGAAAAATGAGATTGTAAAATATATTTTTTGTTAAGTTATTTATTTTAGACGATATAAACATAACACAAAAGGTAATTTTATGATGCTTTATGAAGTATATTTGTTTTGCAATCTTATCTAATTCATGCCGATCTAGTCAACTAACGTAATTTTTTAAGTTAAAAATTACTAAAAATCAGCGCAACGCTTTTAGTCATTACCGCCGTCCAATTTAATGTTTTGTTTTTTATTATTTTTATGCATTTACTGACAGACTTGAAAATATTGACATATCTGCAAAGTACCGCCCTAGTTTAAGACTAGACATATAGTCATAAGAAATCCTTTGAAAAAAATAGAGTGTTAGAAAGTAGCCGAATCGCCGATTAGAATATTTATCGTAGAAACTTAATGCGGGATTACGTTCATATATATTTTTTAAATCCCAGATGCTATTTACACCTGCAATATAACAGGCACTTATTAAATATATACTATATGTATGAGAGTGTAAAATGTTTCTTGTCATATCATTCATCAATTACATTCAGTCAATCATCATTTAATGGATTTTATTCACGTTTTTGCCACACACTGAAACATTTCTTATTAAAAATAATATTCATAATTCCACAATGTAAGGAACATAATCATATTACGTAAAAGACGAAAAAATGTAATTCCACACTTCTCAGATGAGTTGTCGGCACAAAAAATCAATTAGGGAAGCTATTACATGGGCGACCGTTTTTGCTGTCGCAGGAAAATGTTGGCAATACATCTGTGCTGCCTCAGCTTATCCATCATATTAAATTTATCAAAGTAAGTAATCAAAAAACAATGTCATATTAAAGAAAACATTTATTATATATCTTTTTAATACATTCATCATCAGCCTGTTGAGGACCACTGGACACAGACTGGAAACCTCCGCTAATGCTAATAGTCGTTACGCATAGAATGCTTGAATGAATGAATGAGTTGTCATCTCATGCTGCGGCGATGACGTCACCGCGTGGCATAGGATTTATGGGCCTCGAGTAACCCTTCTTTGCCCGGGCAATTCCCTCAGTGGGTGCATTGTCCACCGGTGTCGTAAGCTGCTGTAAGGCAGAGATGCAGCCGGTTTTCAGACCTGTGCTGGGCTGCTAGTATGCTTGTTGGTGACCGTAATGGGTGTCAATGTTACACAGAAATCGGTGTTGCCCTCATGTTTCCTCTTACTCCTATGATATCCGCGGGATGAGAGGAAGTGGTGCAACTCAAGACCGACACCACACGACACAATTTCTTTTATTTTGTTTCATTTCTTACATTTTCAAAACATTCCAAATAGCTAACGCGACAGAATACATAGCTGGAAAGAAATAAATAATTTATCAAAAGTTTAGTTAGACTTAAAATAGTGTGAAACTGATAAGTTTGTGACATAATTATGTGTTTTTAGTAGAATAAGGAATGTTATTATAAAATTTAATAGGTCTTGATTAAGGAATTTGCTTGGAAAGTATATTTACTTTCTATGGAATTTAACATTTGTTTTGAGTTATTGCTCCATTTAGTGCACTCAGTATTATGTATCACACTCGGGCGAAGTCAGAAACGGAAAAATAGTAAAAAAGTGTATGTGTGTGCGATTCACACACGGCAGAATTACGAGACGAGAGATTGTGATGGATATAGTGTATCGGGACTATCAGTTTAAAAGTAACGTTTAGTACTTTACACCAAGCTTATTTTACATTTCAATGTAAAATATTATGCAATATAAAAATGTTACATATACCTATTACATATTAATCTAAAATATTGTGTAATGTATTAGGGTTGTAACGGAGGCCATCTTAGTGGAGGCGGAGCGGATGCGGAAGTTAAGAGGTCGCCTCCGCGGTCGCAGAGGTTAACGGAGGCGGTGGCGGAGAACTTAACATAGTACAGTTCTTATAAGAACTCAAATAATTACTAATGATCAAAATTTAATTAAAGAGGAAAAATATATTCACGAACAACAGGCATGGCGCCGATAAGCGCGAAATATGGGTGATTTTTTTTTATATAAATATTTATTATCTTCTTTTACGTAACTAAGCGGCCGCGTCGCCTAGCGTCCCTCCTTGCGCGTTGTATGTCAAGATCAATGTAAATAAACCTCCGTCATATCTCCGCAACAATTTTGCGGAGGCGGATACAGAAGCGGAGGTTCGCTTTTTTGCGGAAGTTCCGCAGTAACGGAGGCGGAGACGGAGTTCGTTACAATCCTATAATGTATTTATCTCATTCTCTCGGCGATTTAATTATATAGATACATTTTTATGTTTATTTCTTAATCGTGATATTTTCATTTCATCGAGTTTCAAATGACAACAATTCTAAAGAAGTTTCACTTCTAAATTTTATTCAGCACATCTGTTACGATGCTACTTTATAACGAAATCATCCAATGTATATAATGTTGATGTTAATTAAATTGGAGTGACATGTTAAACTTATCACGTCATATTTTACTGTGCCATTTTCATCACATATCTGCCACTGAGGTACAATTAATTGTACGTATAATATTTTTAGAATTTTCTAGTCATACAAAGCAAATCATTATAAATATAAGCTAACATAAAGAAAAATTATTTATTAATCGACTCGTAAAATAGATAAGAATAAAATTAGAAGGACATAATTGGGCTGCGTAGTTTTTACTAGCCATAGACTTGTTATCATTATTTTGTACGCATTTTAAAAGCGTAGTAAAGTTTGTCAAATTATTTTTAAGATACCTATATTATAAAATATGGACAGGACATACTACAACATAATTAGGAAACCTAGAATATTAGAATACACAATAAGAAAGAAAATCATATTTGTTACTTTTTTTCTAACAACATTCGTGTTTTTTAAACATCACAAACATTTGAAACTAAGTTTATATGTAATGTTTTAAAATATTGTGTAATGTAATTACAATATACGCGATTTTTTTCTCAACCTGTCACTACTCCACTGCTGGCCCCTATTCTACCATACTGGTCAATAGTCAAAAACCATAGAGGTATTTATTATACATGGCTGCTCTATATAATACCTCAAGTCCGGGCAGTATGAAGAACTGTCAGATTTCATGTTTTTTCTCGTTAAAGCAAGTGATGTAGATACTCGTATTTTTAGGCATTTAAATGAAAATATTACTAAATTATCTTAGTTTATGTATAATTGTGTATTAAATAAAGATCTATAAAAGTATTTTTATTAATAGATGCCTAATTATAAACTATTTATACCTGTATCGTTATTTAATAGTAAATGTGTAAGATGTCATATTTATTAGAAACTGTTACTCTAGTCAAAAACGCTGTTGTCTAATGATATATCTGTGTTAATTTAATATAAAGTCTAAAGAGAATAAAGTTATTATAAGTTATAAGCATCAGTTGTTTCACTATATTATTTCACCTTTCAATTTAAAGTCGTTAACAACTTTCATTAATACTATGACATTCTTTAGCAAAATTATAATAAAAGAAAAAGAAAACGAACCATCTTAAATGAAAAAAGGTATGTTATTTTTAACTATATTTCCAAGAAACGTCAAAAACATGTTTTAACTGTTTGTGAACTTTTACCTTTGGATACGCTTCATGTAATAAACTTGTCATATAAAGTTGTCAGACTCTGGCCCGCACTGTTTTACCCGACTGGGTCAAAAAAGTGGGGGCTGGGGCGATATTTTTTAGTATTACAGCGATATCAAATAAAATAAAAGCTAGTAGTAGTAGAAATTTTGAAATGCTTACACTTTTTGTAACTCTTTTCACGCAAGCCCACGAAAGCGTCAAATTTTATTTTTAATAATAATATTTTGTTCCAAAACGGTTATACCCGGATCAAGCAGTGGTTTTTTTTTTGCTTTTGTAATACTTACTTGTTATATAAATAGGTCCTATGGATATGGGCCAAAATGGAAAATTACAACTTTACAGGAGAGGCTTCAAAAATTTATAACATCAGATTGAAAAAACCGAAGTTAACGAATCTGTGCTTGTTTGCTAAAACAACTATCTTCCTCATTTATACTATAGTATTTATATGTACATTTATCAGTTTTTTACGTCACATTGGCCCTTCTACGTTAGTTTTTGTTACTATATTTTTTCTTTAAAAACACCCTAACAGGGCCAAAATATCAAATTGGCCATTATACGCGTATATTTTCTTCACACTTTAACTAATTAATATTTATTGAATAATTCATGAAACTTTCACGATTGACTTGTCGGTAAAAACCTATTTGAAGTACTTACAAAAGTTACCATGCCTATTTTCTATAAATAACGTAAATCTTTTTTCTCTGCACTCTTATTTTCTCAATTTCCTCCCATCCATCCCATTTCCCAATGTCAAATTCACTAAATTCCGAGATCTACACCACTTGGCGTGATAATTCGATGCCATCATTTACTTATTGTTACCCAAAAACACAAAAAATATATTTTGTATTCATCACATTGCGGCCTTAAAAGTTTCAAATCGGCTGATTGGTCCTAACTATAAACAAACGCGCGGAAAGTCCCCGCGCATAAGTCTTTAACTACCCTTAGGGCCTTATACATTTAAATTCATGTAAGATATACTGTTATACTGTAATAAAAAATGGTGTTTCTATGCAGAAATCTTTTTTTAATAGATCATATGATTCATTATATAACATAATATATATATTAGATAACATGCGTTTACCATAAACAAAGCAAAATGGCCAAATTGTTAGTTTGGCCCATATATGTAGAACCCATCGATATATCTTTTCGTTTCAATACAATCTAGAAATGTAGTGTACGTCTATGATATTTCAATTTGATAAAATTGGAGTACTGAGGTAACAATACTCTAGTCCTAGGGATTCAATAATTCAATTTGTGAAACCTTTAAGTTTAAGCTATAAGCCCCAGTTGAATAGACTCTCGTGTTCCGTCAAGTGGTTTAATTATGGTCATAATGTAATATAACAGTGACTTCTGAAGAGAAGCTATTACGTTAAAGGTAACTGTTGTATTAGCCATCAGTTGTTTGTGGTACATTGCACCTAGCATGTGTGTTAGTGACTGCAGTGGGTGTTGATGTCATGCAAAAAAGCTACCTATCCCGTGATAATGTCTCTTTGTTGTTTGATATCCACGAGAAGAAAGTTCAACAGAAGTTGGAATAGACTCCAAACTTAAAATGCGGAATAAATTCTAAACCCGACAAAAAAGCGAAAAGTACCTCCTGCTGTAGTTTTTTTTATCAGAATGAAGTAGTAAACGAGCATGCATTTCACCTGATGGTAAGTGGTTACTGCCGCCCATGGACATCTGTAAATC
>DWTU01003376.1:0-10480 GCA_018251515.1 Cecropterus confusis
CCGGTGGCCGTCCTCGGCGCTTCAAAGAAGACTCCGGGATCTCCAAAGGAACGCAACCGGAGTCCTCTGAGCGCGTTACCCCATCGGGCTCCACCCAGGTGAGCGGCTGAGACCACCGCACCGTCTGGTCTTTACGACTATATGCGACCACAGATACCGCCGTCCTTCTGGGGTCGCCTGGCTGGACGGTTCGAACTCCCACTCTTGCCGCCCGCGACCCCGGAAGCCCCTTTTAGGGGTACGTGGTTGCCTAATCCACTTTCTTACTTCCACCGACACGCATTAACTGCTTCATGCTAGAAATAGTTGCGTCGGTGGTACCCTCCCGATCGAACGATACCCGTTCTACCATTCAGCTACACTTGTGAACAATTAGGAACACAAGCATGTGTAAACTTATTCGACATATCATAACACGTGTTAAGATCTTACAAGCATGGTTTATTGGTTGTGAGAAGACAAATCATTTGAGACAACAATCCAATTCAGATCTATTTTTATAGATATTTTGAGCATCACATCATATCAACAACACTACATGCTCCTTCGATGCCTTCGTTTTACAAAAAGAAAAAAGACCATTACTCAATGCAATGTGATAGACATCAAAACACAATGTAACGATACGCAGCCAGATTTCCTCGAATGCATTGATTGAGCAAGTTTCAGTCAATTTGTTGTGTTAATTTCCGAGAACAAGGTGGGTGTTGTTTCGTGTATCGAGCTCAATGCGAACAAAGATTTAATGCAATGTCCTAATTAATGAACAAATTAATAAACAACGGCATTTGAACGTATAGAAAGCACATATTCAGTTAGGAAATGAAATATTGAATCATTTTAAATATAAGTATAAGTATTTTATTTGGAGGTGGTAGAACTCTTTGTGGTTCGACTACGGAAGCACCACTGTTGTATTCTGGTCTGAAAAGTGTGGTAAGGGAGACATACTTTTCCGAGGCATTCCATCATAGTCCTCAGGGGTAGCAACGCATCTGTGGCTAACCTTAGGTGAGACTTTGTTCTTGACTAGGGTTGATTACAGATGTCCATGGGCGGCAGTAGCCACTTACCTTCAGGCGGGCTGCATGCTCGTTTACTTCTTCCATACTATAAAAAAACTAGTTGGTTGTTTGCGGATCTACATACATTCCCATACTAGTCGTTCAGCTATAATTTGTATATAAGCGTTGGGCCTTAGCTATCTCCAATATTTGATTCCCTTTCAAGTTTGACGATTGGAAAGGTCAGTCGCTATGCGACTTTTAACCGATCACGAAACAGTCGGCATTTTGTTTGTGCGTTTCAAACTAGTTTAATAATGTATAGGATTAATTGAAAGTGAACTGCTCACGAAATTCTTATTATCAGACATTATTTGTGGACTTAGTAGGTAGTATAATTCTAATCTTACGGACATCAAACTCGACCTCGACTATACAGGACGTCTAATACTCCACTAACAAAACTTCCCATTTGCATATTTGTATTAACTTGCATAAAGGTCTTTTAGTATTCGTCATAATTTGTACGAAATCAAGAAGAATAAGAGTAAGTTTGGCTCTCCCTATGATTACTTGATCATAAATGTTTCTGTTAGAACTACAATATTGTTACGGGACGGTTATAAAAATTATTATTCTAGAATCATAATTCTTCTTAGTACTTAATGACAAGCAACATCAGTACTTACACTTACAAAATTTTTAAACAACGAAGGTTAAAAACTCGTTAATCATTACCTATAAGCCGTTACTATGGGACACCTATCAAATGTCTTTTACCGCAAACAGTGTGGGGTTAATACAAACATGACGCGAGCGGGGATTACTTTCAAAATGTATCAACTTTCGTGTCCAAACGACCGACTATTTCATATGCTGTCATATGTATTTTGTCTCACAGCTAACACGTTAACGAGTTATTTAAATATCGTTTGCGATAGAAGATCTTTAAATAAACCGTTAAAACGATTTCTAATAACCTCTTCAACTGTTTATGAACAATTTGATTTGTTTGTCTTGTTGTCTGAAATTATTGTGAAAGTTAAAAGGTATGTAGATACAATCCTTCCTGAAATAATAATAAATGATGTAAGTCTTATTATTAAAGAGAAACAAAGCGAGGTTAGCAGTTTCTGTGAAAATTGTCAAGACATTGCATCAACTGTCTAGCTGTCACGGTTCATGAGCTACTGCCTGGTGACAGACAGACGGCTAGAGGATTCTTAGTAATAGGGTCCTGTTTTTACTCTTTGGGTACGGAACCCTAAAATAGGTTCAATCGTAACATCCACCACAAAATCACTTCGCCTAAATACTAAGTCCCTACTTTTTATATAGACAAAAGGAAAAAATACAACAGCGCTACACATTTTCTAGACCTAAAATAGAAATAGTCGTATTAAATGGTACTCTCATAAAATAAATAATAAATAATGGAAAGTATCACTTGTAGGAAAGAATATAAAAAACAGTTAAATGAAAATTCCAAACCAATAAATACTTAATGCTTTTTTACACGAGGAATAGTGGGTTTATTTATTTGGGAGAAGAGCCATGAACAAATTCAAATAGCAAAGGAAATGGAAGCAATATATTTGGAAATAGCTTAAGAGTATTCATAAACTCTGTTTCTCTTTGATTTTCTCATTTCCCTTCCTTCCTAACACGCTCCTGTGACAGAGAAAATAACGATTATGTTTTCAATGGGCAATAGGTTCACGATCTGTCACATGCACCCAAAACAGTATTTATTTTAGTGAGTCAATGTTATTCGGCTCGTATAGATTTATCATCAAAATAAGGAAAAAAGGTATTCAAAGTATATACAATTCTTTGCAAATTCATTTATCCATCCTTTCGAGATCTACTGTCGCACATAGGCATCCCATAAATGGCGCCGCTTCAACCGGTCCTGTACCTTCTGAATCCAACTGTTTTCCGCTGTCTTCTTCAGGTCACCGGCGCGCCTGGACAGGTGCGACTTCTGCCTTTTCTAGTAAAATGAACATAGCTTAGATTACTACGATGAGTTCAGTCCCTTAGATAGCCAATTTCCAACTCAACCCGTATGTTTGTTTAAAGTGCTCGTCCGAAATTCAGTTTGAGTTGTGACAAAACTTTCACATGTAAGTATGTAAATTCACGCAGTTTCCTTCGCAGTAATGAAACCGGCTCCAGAAATAGATTGTGTACAATCGTGTAAATCAGAGATGCGTAGGCAATGTTGAGAAGTTCGCGACATTATTGAGAAACCGCTACAAAGTAACATATCTTCAAAGACGTAATATCGTCTTCAAGTGATTTAGTATATTCTAATCTTGATAAATGAGAACTTATTGTTCAGACATAAATATAAATATATAGTTGTCGTGCGGATTCGGTATCAAAACAATCTGATACTTAATTGAATATCCATTGACTATGAATTTATGTGAACAGGCATTTAAAAGATTAATTAAATTTATATGTAAATCTATGGCATCCAAGACAGGAAATCCTTATGACAGGAAATCGCTTCGATTATGTATAAAAACAAGTGTTGTGATCAATTAAATACAAAAATTACGCTTGTGGCAAATGCGGCGGCGTTATTAAAGCGTCACACGTTAGATCTTGCAAGTGAAATTACAACACGTTGTAGTTTTATGTAGCATAGGCACAAGAATGAGTTGTATAAGCTCATTTAGTTGATTATTCAAGCTTCGTTTTTTTTCACAGAGACACGACAAGACCTTGACATGAAGGACAAGGTTACTATAAAAAGTACAACTCTTTAAATGATTTTTGTATAAATTTTGAACTGCTGATCTGCCGAAAATTCCGTATGGTATGTGTGTTATAAAAATTTGATTATAATGTACTGAAATTGAGAACTAAGAATAGTTTTCGATATCACAGTTACACTTCGATGAGCATCAAGTTCAGGTTTTATTTGGGTTTAATGCGAATTCCATCCACTGCATTGGGTATCTTGTATCTAGTAACGCTATATTCTATCATACATTAACAAGTAATCTCGACACAAACGAACCTTTGTAGACACTCCGATTTATTGTCGCATTCAGAAACATCCTTTTACACTTAATCTACCGTTATCCGTCTACGTCCAGTTCGCGTACCGTACACAAAGACTTCGAAATATTCCAGGAAAGACCTGCACCCTTAGATATGGAAGAATGGAAAGCCGGATTCGGAACGGATGAAAGAGTGTCCTTTCGGAATCGGGACCGCACCATCCGCCGCTTCAAAACATCCGGCAGACTTAACGACCCCATTGAGCGTCGCCCGTTTCGTAGTGACGTCGCCCGGCCGTGATATGAAAATGTTTTTCTCGTGTGCATACGTAAGAAGCTCATTAATAGGCATTGTTATCAACGAGTTAATTTTTCTTCCAATTGTAGGTGGAGGTTTTAAGGCAACTGTACGGTAATTATGGAACCCATGACTCTTTCTACCGCACAGCAATATAGGAAGAAGAGCATGACTGAAAAACGACACTGCACAAGATCCAATCTTCGTCAGCAAAAGCTGAGTCCCTGCCTAACGCTATTTTTAAGTTATCGTTATACCTATTTGTATTTCTTTATTTAAAGGCAACAAATACAAATATTGTTATTATCAAATTAGCTGTACTTTCAGCTCAACTTACATGGACAACATATTTATTTCCAATATTAAAAAATGAAAACAAACAGACAGGCTCACTAACACAGAGGTTTGATATATAAGTCTCTGAAGAAGTCTCTCTTAAAAAGTACTTTCTAATAAATGCAATTATTACACTAATCCGTATTGGCGCAATAATTATTCAAGTGTAGACTTTGACCCTCTGATTGATCGTAGAATTAAAATCCCATCAGGTATGATATTTTAGATTATTCTGCCATTCAGACTGGCAGAATAAAAGATATACATACAAATAAAAAAGTCATATATAATCAATAGTACTCATTAGTAACTAATAATTTTGCTATACGCAGAGATGATGATGATTGCCACGATGTTACTGATAAACAATTTCCTCAACTCGGCAACTTCAAAATTTGCGAGCCAAAGGACGGTCTGTTCATTAAGCCCAAAACTATTAATTGACAGTTCGATTGCACCCAAATCACCCAAACGAAGAGACGAACCGCCAGTCCGGGGTAATACAGTTAAATTGCTTGCAAACTAGCTGTTGACCCGTTACCCAAAGTTGTTATAACGAAGTTCAATATTAGATTTAGCGTTTTAGCTCTAGCTCTAAATCCACTCGCTAGGTATGTTGTATAGTAATGTCGATTCAATGGTTTAATTTTCAACAACATTATAATAAATCTTTGTTAAAAAGCCACACAATAATGTAAAATAGATATTATATGCTTACAAAATGACAAACATAAGCCAAGTAATATTTACTGGCTCAATTGCATTAGTTTTCTAACAAAATGTAAAATAATTTCTTAGACTAACACAATGGAATGCGAGATAGATATTTGCAAAAATCTTGATGTTATATATTGTAACATACAATTTTTCAACGATTCTCATAATCATATTGTTCGCTCATTATGCATGAATTTATTTCCAAATTCACTGTGCAATTTTCCCAACCATTTTGCCAAAATGTAAAAAACATTTCGACATGTCGCTTCAAAAATGATCCAGAACTTATATATTTAAAGAAAAAGTTTTTCCTGTAATCTATTGCCCGACAAGACTTATTTAAAAAAGCGCCAACTAATTATCGCTTGGGTCAGGTTACATGAAAGTCAAATGAAATATACAGCCATAAATCTACGCCAGGAAAACTTAAAACATCATAATTGGCATATGTTATGGTATTGCTTACCATCCATTCAAAGATAAGTCTATTAACGCAGAAAGCGATACGACTGATTCTCTATGAGATTATAGGAAGTCAATTAAAATTTCACATTTGTAGTCATGTATTCAGTTTTTCTGGTCCCCTACAATTAAAACCTACGAGTAATCAAGTCAGGCGGGTTTGCTAATTAGACTGGCATGAGACAAAAACTTATCAAGATTTCTTACGGATGCAAAATCACAATTTTAAATTAGCAGATTGAAGATATGGTAGAAATAATGTTATGACTACAATCTTTAGCTATCTTTATTTTCTTTCTATTGATATTGGTTATTCTTACCATTGTTTCTGCAAGTACGTTTTCTTTTCGCTTATAATGAGGCATAGGATCAGAAAATAGTAGAATAAACGCTGTTTCTATGAAGAAACACTATTCAGTAATATCCTTCTATATGTACTCATTATTTTAAAACAATGAAAAGCAATTTACTTAAGCTTTTTTTTATTATGACATGAAAGTGTAGATATGTTCATTCACGAATATATATGTAGGATATACCAACGCAGGAATTATGCGCGATTAATTCCCTCCTAACTACTGAAACTAGGGTAACTAAGAAATTGACCTTCGTCAGATCTACTGTTTGAATCATAAGTGAGTTAATACAAAGCTGTAACAACCGTAGCTCTAACATGAAGCGGTGTGTAACTAATGCAATTCAATTAAGAAGCATCACACAACCGACATGTTGTGAAGTGTTTGTTCAAACCCAAGTACTATCTTACTGATTCCAAATTTGTTTCGTGTTCACAACATTTCTTAGATCGGAAAAAATTACAAAGTATGCAGAAAACAAAAAAAAAAAACAACTTATAAACGATAAATTTCCAATATTTGAAAATCATTGACATTATTATTTCAAGAGCAAAAATTTCAACCTCATAAGGGCAATGTTATGTACTGCGGATAAGCCAGAGGGTGAATAGTGATCTTTTTTCCAGGCGTTTCAACTTACGTCGTTAGGAGCAGTAACGCAAGGTTGACCAACCTTAGGTGGGACTCTTGATCTTACCTTGAGCCGGTTACATATGTTCAAGAGTGCAGTAGCTTATCATCGGATGGACTGCATAATCATTTGCTACTGCCATATTATGAAAAAGTACTAGAACTAACATGCAAAATTGCCAAAAATTTAGGATCTATATCACCTGTAGAAATGGCTAAAAACGAAAAAGCTAAAGATACCTAAGCGTATACGATTAGATTATCTTCAAGCCCTAACCTCGACGCACGTTAAGTGGTTCCTGACACATAGGTCCTCCGTCCTTTATCACAATAAACAGAGGTTTAATTATGCCGTCCGGACCTTGACAACGGGCACCAATTGTTGAGTGAGAATTTTGGCACCGTATTTTTAACTACCCACCCTACTGTTTATATAGGGCATCCCACAGGGACATTGTTTAGGACCGGTCTACCTACGTTTTGCGTGAATAAAAGTATTTTTAATGATGTAGTTTTGTGTGCTTCGCTCACTAACTAGAACGCTTTGTTTGTGGCTGTGGAAACGGCTTTTGTTCTGTTTTTTTGAATGCCCAAGTTCGGCGCGCGTGTCACTTCATCAGCTATTGAAACTGTGTTTTGAACAATATGTTTGATTTGAAAATGAGAAATGAACCAATTATTATTTAAGTCTCAATTAATTACTTATTAACTGTGTATTACTTAGCTATTATACTATAATATATTACTAGAAGAGATATTTTTACTAGACACAGGGAAGATAATTATAACTATGATGAATGCAACATTTTGAACCATCTGAATATTAAATAATATTCCTAAAAGTAATTTGTCACTGGAACATTACGTGATCGATGAAGTGGTTTAGTCTTATATAGAATGACACTCTACATATAAAGCGACAAGTGTGATGGAAGCAATATTCATGGCCACGACCGGTGATAGCCTCATGGTATGTGATTACTTTTATAGTTGCCTTTACAATTTTCTATGGCCATGTCTACCATGTCTGATGACGACCCACGTGGTGGAGCGATCAGCATACCTGTCTGACACGCAGTGGGTCCCGGGTCCAATCCCCATGAATCCAAATCTGAATGATGAGGTTAGATTTCTGGTCTGGGTGTTTGTGTATTTGTTTTTGTTATGTCCATAGTACCCACGAAACACGAAACAGGAGAAAATCCTAGTGAGGCTAGGAGCGTATAAAGCGTTATTTTATTAAGAATTCCATTCTATTCGACATTTATGTTTCAAACTATAAGTTCAGCCGCTTACATCACGCTATACCATTTGATGTAACTTCCAGTCCAGGAAGGAACTGGCATATGGCGTACAGTTTGCGGTCACTAACTGGTAATAATTTGTATCCTTTGATGATTCACGGGAAGCATACGTTGCCAATTTTATGCTTACAAACGCAACGGTTTACGGGAATAAAAATATTAAACTTATAAAATAATACAGCATTACATAAATTTGACTTATACTTTCATTGATGATTTTGTTTAAAACTAGCTGACGAAGATACTATCGAGATGTTATTAAAGCAGTAAAATCAAGTTTTCTGCAACATAATCGATTCCAGTTATTTCCCAAAAAATTAAAAACAAAACCAACCCACCGGATTTCCTGCCGGATTGTCCTAAAAAAGGTCAGTTCCCTGTAGCAACATAAGCAAAAGTATTATAACTGGCAATTTCCAAGCGGCAAAGATAGTAGTGACTATCGTCTAGTGACAGTTGCCTATACGTCGCCGGCTTTAGAGTAGGTACTTCCATCCGCACCAACTGGACTCATGGTGGTCCTCCACGGTTCGTATTGCATGCTAGTTTTTGCCAGGGACGTGCAAAATGTGGAATGAACTTCCTCCTGAAGTATTCCCGGAGCATTATGATATGAAGCTCTTTAAAAAAGTTGCGGAAAGAGCTCTCCTTCAAAGCCCGTGGTGCACTGACGACTACTCTGGTGTTGCAAATGTCCATAGACGACGGTGACTACTTTTCATCCCATAGCCCATCTGATTCATCGTTGGGTTCAAGTAAATAAACAAGGTAGCACTTATTGCATATTTGAAAGATCTCCATATCATTAAATACTTTTGAGTGATAATTCATTGAACATCCTGGACATCATCCAAAATACGACAAATTTCAGGATATTCTTCCTTTTTGACTTGGTCACTTTGATCACTGCGGATGGAATCTCCGTAGGCATGACGGAAAAACACCAACACATTTTTAGACTACCTTGAATATTTTTCATGGTTGTTTGGAAAAAAATATTTCACGTGAATATTGAATTATTGTAGAACTATAAGCCAATGTTTGGACAACAAAGAAAACAAGTGCAGGAAGTCATTCTATGAGCCTATACTTTGATTTATCGTTTACAATTGGCGCTTTGGAATGTTACGAGGAAGTTTTTGTTTGATCATAATTACAAACAGTGGTATCAAGTAGTGAATGTTTGCCACACATTGCGTTATTACTCCACTAGCTTTACCACGCAACTCCTCATGCACAATTTTAATTTCTCCGGAAGAACCTATAGAAGCTATATAGGTAAAAAGTGTTTTAGTTTATTTTCCTGAAAGCCTTTAAATACTTCCTGAATCGGTTGTTTTAAATATTTTGAAAGGTGCAAGAACAAACAGGAAACTGGAAAGGTCCCACCGCCACACTTATTAAAAGGTAAAGATGCCGAGTGACTTACAAATGAGGTCACTATATTTGTCTTCAAGGGGTATCAATGTTTCTGTAATCGTCTTCACGTAAAACGCTTTTTCTACATGGCGTTGGTTAAACATGCAAAGACATGTGTAACCGACGCCATATATAACAAGGCATGACCGCACTAGGTGAATGCTCGTTTGCTACAAAAATCTTGAGAATTATTATTTTTTTAAAGATTTTTGTATTAGTTCCCCTGCTAAGTTATTCACTGACGATGTTCATTAATCTACCTATAAAAATTACCTTTTCTAAGGGAGGTCTATGTCCAGTAATTGACTTATATGATATAACTAAGTTTATATAAATAAGCTTAAAAATATCAATTAATTACACACAGATGAACTTCATATATTACACTAAAAGTAAAATGAAACCCAAACGGTTGATTGAGCACAAACAAACGAATATAACAATAACAATTTCAACAATAACACAGTATACAACAATTTGACACGCTTCCGGTGTAACGTGATGGTGAACTAATCACGAGATGAATGGACGATTTTGTAGCGCGAGGCGTTTGATGACGTATCTAATAAAGATTTATTCACAAATCGAATAATGGCATTAAAAAAGAGAAAAAAAACTAAAATACACAAAGAAATAAGAATACCCGCTGAGTGTTTTGCTGGATATTTTCAGTTGATTTCGTGTTCCGAACCGGTGGTAATGTAGGGGAAAATATAAGTGACAATTTGTTTGTGCCCTCATAGACCTATATGAAAAATAGTTTTTTTTATACTATGGAAGTAGCAAACGAGCATGCAGCCCACCTGATGGTAATTGTCTATTGCCGCTCATGGACATCTGTAATCAAACCTAGGTAAGATCAAAGTCTCTAAGGTTAGCAACCCCTGAGGACTACGATGGAATGTTCTATGAAAAGTATGTCTCCCTTACCACACCTTTC
>DWTU01003377.1:0-10479 GCA_018251515.1 Cecropterus confusis
GTTCTGGGTCTGGGTGTTTGTGTATTCGTCTTTGAGTGTCCATGGCACCTTCACAGGAGAAAATACTAGTATGGGGCTATGAGTGTAGAAAGCGTTTAATGCGTTTTTTTAAATTAAATATAAAAACAAAAAGCCAACAAATACAATTAACTCAAACTGAACGCAAGCGCAAGCGTTTTTAAGCAGTGTGGTTTTTCCTTTAAATATTTTAACCAAAATACCTTTGTTCATGTTTCCATTATAAACATCCCTATAATGTTTAAATATATAAAATAAACGTATGATAATATATATTAGTGGCATGAGCATGTTTACGTTCAAACTGACTTGTGTTTGTTTCTACCTATGTTGAGTACAATAAGAGACAGCAATGTTTCCCAGGCCTTACAAATTTGGCAAAACGTGTTAGAACTAGATAGTACTTCAGTTTTATAACATGTACAGATTTCGCTACTCATTGAAATGTTCGTGCCAGAACCATTTGGGTTGGTTACAGATTCGATGCTGCAGTGGCCACTTAGCATCAGACGGGTTGCAGTTGTGTATTTAAAGAAACCCGCCAAGTGCGAGTCGGGCTCGCGAAGGCTTCCGTAGCATTATCTATAAAAGGCGGCAACATAAATACATCATCTGTGAAAATTACAACTGTCTAGCTCAGTTCATGTGATACAGCTTGGTTCATGAAAGACAGACAGACGGACAGTCGGACAGTGGAGTCTTAGTAATAAGATCCTGTTTTTACTAGTTGGGTACGGAACTCTAAAAATTATTTTACAAACAAACAACCTGAGCTTCATTTATTTATGCCACAGTAATTCAAGATTTTGAAGTAATAAACTAGTATTAATTTTCAGCTGATTTCCTTTTGATGATGTCGTGGGCGTGGAAACATCTCCGTATACCAACACATGCACAATAAACCTTAATCTAAAATACTAAAATAACAGATTTGCTTTGTATGCCTGTTCTCCACGAATTTCCACCGGCTCAAACCAGATAAAACACGAAAGAATTGTACGGGTTGTGTAAATGTTGTGGATGTTTATGGAAATTAATCACCAACATATTTAATATTGTAGAAATTATGAATCAAGGTGACGTTAAGGTGAATTATTCCGTCTTCATTTTCGATGGCAGTCATCACCACTAGGGTTATACCGGAACTCCGCCTCCGCCTCCGTTAGAGCGGAACTTCCGCAAAAAATTTAACCTCATCCACTGCATCAGCCTCCGCAAAAACTTAGTGGCAGTCGGCTCAGAAGGTGACGAAACCGGAAAGCTGTTCGTGAATATAATTTTCCTCTTCTTTATTTTAATTACTAGTAATAATTTGACTTTTTATAAGAACTGTACTAGGTAAAGTTAACCTCCGCCTCCTTTTTCCTCCGCATCTGCGGAGGTGAACCTCTTAACTTCCGCATCCGTCTCCGCTTCTGCTAAGATGGCCTCCGTTACAACCCTAATCACCACCACACCTGTAAGTGGGATTACAAGAGCAGTACTGTACGGTACTGTAGAGGGACTTCTTACTCAACACAGATGCGTTGCTACCCCTAAAGACTAAATTGGAACACTTTGGATAGGTATGTCTCCTTATAATCAGGTCAACACTGTGTTTAAGTAGATATTAAATAAATAGATATTGAGATATTCAAATGTAATTTTGAAACGTTACTCATATGACGCAGGTTCTGTGCATTTATATATTCTAAGAGCTGATACAGCTATTACCTAATATGTGACCCAACATACGAGTATCTCGAATTTAAATGTTTCCTTCGAAGAAATTTTTTTAAACGTAAATGACGAAATTGCTATCAAATTAAAATTCATATACGTGCCTAAAACCTATTCTCTAAATATTCCACTATCGTTTAATTAGTTTGGAAAACTTAAGTATTGCGAATACATTTTCCTACACCAACACAACTATAAACTCGTTATAGCATATTTGCTACTAACACCTTTCAAAAATGCGACAAACTTATTTTCTTACGAAGAAAATTATGGCCAGTTCCCCTATTTTCTTAATATCATGTGTAAACTAAACAATAGTCTTTCCACAACAGCCGGTCTAGTACGCAACAATCCTGGAGTATCGTGGTGAAAACTGAAAGGCGCGTAAGTGTTAGAATGTTGGTATAGAATAGTGCTGGGCCGAGTCAATAAACTTGGCTGGGCGGGCGAGGCTAGAAATAGCGCGGGCGAGACGGCGCGTCGGGTAGCGTCAGCAATCTAAGGAATTGTGCAGAATCGCTTTGATGCAGTTTAGACATTTTTTAAACGAACAAAATAAAAAATAAGTATGCATTACAATTGATTTAAGATTTTCGTAATGTCTTTTAAAATATACAATTAAAACACCTGTTTTAGTTGCTGTGGTAATGGCATAGATAAATAAATAATTAATCATTTACTTATCATTGGTTTTAGATAGGTTTTAGAATTTAATGAAACTATATTAATTAATACATTACATATTTGTAAATAAAAAACTGTAACCAACATTTTTTTATTTATAAAAATATCTTAAAAGTGTTCTTAGACTACTAACTACCTAACTGCCAATACCATTTACTAGAGAATATAAATTCTGAACAAAATGTACAAAGCTTTTACACAGATATGAAAACTTTATGAAATTTGTAAATATTTTCGTTACATTTCAAGGCGCACATATTACTAACATATTTCTATCGTGATCTTTAAAAACTTGTAGGATAACAATGTTGTTGTGATCGAAGTTTCTGAGCATTGGTTTTATTAGGTTTCAGCACATCCCTTCTCTCTCTACCTATCCTTCCGATAGGTTAGAGGTACTGACGTTAGATAGGTATATATCTAGATATAGATCTACACTGCTGGGATGCTATTCGAATATATAAATGCGAATGTTTGTGAGGGTGTGTGTATATTTGTCACTCTTACACGCAACACAACTGGTCGGATTTCGCTGAAATTTGGCACATATATAGTTTATAATCCGAATAAACACTTAGGTTACCCATTATCGTGGTAAACATGACCCAAGCGAACGTAGCTGCGGGATCAAGCTAGTATTATATATATTTAAAAAAAAAAACTAATTATTGCTACTAGGTTCATATACGGAATTCAATCTGCATTTGTATTATTTAATAGTTACATCACAATTATATACAGGCATTTATTTAAAAATACGAATACACATGTAACAAAGCAAAAGACTGATAGATGGATGTACTCAATAATATCCTCAAACCTTTCTTGAAGTATATCAATATAACCTAAATGTCATGAAGCTTTGTGGCACTATTGCTAACAATATGTTGGGTTTAACAGTGCCGAAGCAACTTGAACACATAGGTTCAAACAGTTACTATCACGAAGGAGAAGAGAAAGATCGAAAACTCTCCTATATAATCTCTCTTTGTATTTCATAATTATTTGATGCATTTATCCTAAATAAATACAATTCTAATGCCAAAGTTAGGATATTTAAGAAACGCCTTACCGATTCTAAAGAAAATTATCAGGCACATCACTATAACTCCAACAAGGTACAATTGAGTACCGCGAGAGTGAATGTTATGTATTCCAACCTTTGTCTTATAACTAACAATTAATAAAGAATTTATTTGGCCACAAATGTTCCTATAACCATCTCCATTTAACAACTTGTAAATCCTCATAACATCGCCAATACTTCGTATTTTATATTCATATCGTATCGAAGATAATAAATATTTCCTATAAGAGTGTATTTTTATCCGCAGACTCGTTAATCTCTCGCCGCGGAAACACTTAATAAAATCACAGGCTATTCTTTAGTCTTACGCAACGAAAGTTTCTCAGTCGAGATTAGGAAGAGGTTGTATTAAAATATAGGGATTTTGACGATTTCACAAAACAAAACTTTGATTATTGCAACAATTTGTTGGGATTCAAGTGATTTACTTACTTTTTGTTGTTTTTTTCAACTAAGGTGTGTCTGAAAATCCACGAAAAATAAATACAAACAGATAACTATAACATTATTCTTAAGGTGATATAATTATTTTGATTAAATGGCATTACCAATACTTCTTTTTGACTATAATAGTAGTCATTACGATTTAGTAGAGCCTTACTCTACTTCTGATGTGCGTTATGTAGATACATATATTGAAAGACATGCTTATTCCGCAGCTCTGCCCGCTTTGGTTATATTTAACACGGTAATACGTATCCTGTTTTAATCATAAACTACACTACCAAATTTCTGTGAAATCCGAACAATAGCTTTTTACGTGAATGAGTAACATACTCACACAACCCCAAAGACTTTTGCATTTATAATACTAGTAAGATTACAATATTCATTGACTACTTGGAACTATTTTGTATTTAAGAGAATAACTACAGAAATCGTACTTGCCTCTTTTCTTAATTAGCTTTGCTATTTTCATTTGCTTGGTTTCACGAATTTGATTGAAGTTTACGTTCTACTAGAGACTAATAAAAGTAGGTCTTTGTAAAAGTTATATTACTTTACATACTAAGAGTGAATAGGTATTTTAGGGTGCCTTTCCACCAGAGATGTGCTATGTAGCTAAGCTTGACTTGTATTCCTAATTTTCGCTTATCTCCGATGAAAAAAACAAGGTCCTGCCGGTTATTTACCGCGACCAAGCATAAACCTGAATTATTTAAAATTGCTTATTCATATATTTTTTCATTAAAAGAATATATGACAAAATTTTACCGAATAGGAACACCAAGTTTCAGTACAAACGTGAAACGTTTCTGCCGACCGTACCTCGCTTCTTTCTTTTACCAAGCACGCATACGAATTGAGACATTCGTGCTTTCATGCTCTTGCAGACGAGTGGGTGTCGCGTTACGGGTTTTCACCAAATCTTATTACATATTACATAAATGTATTCATATTTGTTGTGTCTAGACGCTGGGGTATTTAAATGATAAATAGACGTACATGTTGAGTTCAGTAGACTGAGAAAGTTACGGTATTTTCTGCCTCGCAATAATTTCCTCATTTAAGGTTTGAAATATTGTAAGGCAGGATTAGACGGACTGCAAGCACTTTACTATTTTACCTGCATTTATACAAACACAGACAACTTAAAAACGTGAAGCTCATTTTTATTTCAAAAATGTAGATTCTAAGCATTTTTGGAGAGAAAACTTTAGGAGCGTTGGAACTTTTTGAGATGGGAAAAAACCCTTGAACTCGTAACATTGTTACCGTAACCGATACCTCTGTATATAAGCACGTACATATATTGTGTATGTACAATAAAATATTTGCTGACGGTTGAAAAAATTACTCGTCTGTCGGCTGTAGTTTTCACTGCCGTCGGCAAACAAAACAGTAGCACGTTTTGTTTTTAAACGTACTCCTACATTACGATTTCTGTGGAAAATTTCATGGTCCTAATTAACAAAGGTTTACTATATAAATGATTTCGCATTTGTTATGACCATGGGCGTAGCTAGGTTCTAGTATCGGGGAGGGTTCAACCCTTCTCTCCCCTACCTAGTGTGTCTTAATATACTTTACAATTTCACGCCTTATTATTTTATAGATGGTCTCCTAGATCTAACACTACACACACACACATTTCAAAAAATATACATATTTGAAATACTTAAACCGGTAATAAACCCCGGATTCCCCGAATTTTATGAATGTTAATATTATAACTTGTCGGAAGGGTTTGAAGCCCCAGGACCCTGCCCCTGGCTACGCCCGTTATGACCATTTTTACTTTTCAATCAACTAGGCTTGATCATACTCCACAACACTACTTTAATTCAAATTGGTTTAGATAGGTATGGTTATGGAGATTAGCGATCAGAGATTAGCCTGTAGCTCACCTAAAGCTTCATTTAACTAACATTTAATTTAACTAACTTTAACTGGTAAGCAGCGTTTATCCACATACATTGTACGTGGCAGACGCATGCCGCAACAGACAAAGTAATATTATTCTGTATGAAATATCTGAACAATTATATCTACCGTAGGGTGGCTGCGGATACACCGACAGATATCGGCTAAGAGCGACCAGTAATCTAATATTTCGTCTGCACGGTTTGTGCCTGTCGTTGTCTGCCACGTAACGCGTGTGCCTGTAGAGTTATTTGAATTTGTATATGGCTTGTTATCTACATACCACAGTGCTATGTACCTACGCTCCGAGTTCCTATTAAAATTGTTTATGCACTTAACCGACTTGTCAAGGCACTTTATGACCTATTAATGTAGCAATCGTCGTAGCAGCCGACTTAAGTCCAAAAACGATTCAGCACACTTTTATTTCGTCGAATTACAAATTTCGGGTCACCAGTACACCGGAGCAACACGTAAGCGCTAAATATGTCATGGTTACTAACTTGTTTGACAACGAACTGTAAACGATATGCGATAAACATCCATCTATTAGACAAATCCACTTCTGGAAATAGGTTTCCACTGGGTTTTGGACCTATCCATGCTGAAATCATTGCATGCTTATGCTACAACTAGCAGACCCGTGCCCACTTCCTTGAGCATTAAGAAAAATTGTGTACCTACAATCGTATCAGTTTCCATGCCAATTTGGCAATACATACATTGGTTCAGTACTTTAGATGTTCATAGTCGACAACCACCGAAACACGTAATTTATATAGGATATAAGCTATCCTATCTTTCAAGTTGGATCACACTGCACACGGTGTGTAAATTTGATTGAAATCGGTTCAGTAGTTCAAGAGTTTATCGCAGACAAACAACGTGAAACGTATTTAGCATAGTACTTAAATAGTACCCATGACTGACTTTATTATTATAGCAAGGAAGCAAACGATGCAGTCTACCTGATGGTAGGTGGCCACTACCGCTCAGACTGATCTGTAATTAACCCCAAATAAGATCAGAATCTTATCTGAGGTTAGCCATAGATGCGTTGCTACCCCTGAGATCTAAGTTGGAATGCCTGGAATAACTAGATATCCTTACCACACCCTGCAGAGACCAAAACACAACAGCGCATTACACAACTATTATCAGGCAAAAATAGGTATGATGCTTCCAGAACAGAACCACAAACAATTTTACCATTTTAAAGACTTTCTCGATTAGGGCACTCACCTTCGTCCTGAGGAGTGGCAACTCATCTCAATCGGTTTTAAGTAGAACCTCAGTCTGAATCTATAAGAAAATCATACAGAAGCGAAGGTCTATCTGAAGTCAATCTATGCGTCGGTACTCCCGAGGTTTACATCAAGTCAAATGTCTTTATTTGCATGAATATAACTTTAACATGGTTCTACTACTTAATACATTAAGGTCGCTATACCTTACTGCGAGGTATGCAAAAATTGTAACGTCAATTCACACAGACAATAACATTGATATCATTATATAGAATTAAGTAATACAATAATATCATTTCACAAATTCAGTATAAAATGACTTATACAATAAATTCATTTAAATGTCACACTATATGTTTGTCTTGGCAAGGGATGGTCGCCTTATATGAAAGTTAGCCGCACATTCTTCCACCACAAGTGCTTTAAGCCTAAAGCCACCACCACTATTTGTAGCCACAAATAAACGTGGTGGTGGTACCGTTCTGGTTGAAGCATACTCGTTCTACAATCTAGCCAAAATAATTTTCTTGTTCAATATTATCTCTTACTCGCTACTGGCTCTGTATGCGACAGTCTTGTGCACTTATTTTGACAAATCATAAGCTTTTAACAAAATATCACTCGTTTTCTTGAATTTCAGCTGAAATCTTTTTCGGAGGGCTGTATCTTTGGTTATAAATGATGTCACGATATTTTCTTTAAGTGAACATTAATAATGAAGTTATATGATTTCTTATTTTATATTTTATGCATTCGAAATGTAAAATGTACTCTCTTCAGATTTAGAATCATAGAACTAAATGTAAAAGCTTGCATGTGCTAGATAGACCCAACTTTGTAAAGCTTTCAGAGTGAACAAACACACAAGCCACATCTAGGATCTATATTGGAAAGTTCAAATAATCTTTGTCTTTATGTATAACGACGTATCACAAGCTTTTAAGTTTTTGCAACTCTTCATTACTTTTCGCTAGAGTATTTCGTAGATATATAAGTATATAATATAAATATATATATATGTGTATGTAATACTTTTGAGTTGTAGAAAACTCTCAGGTATGTAGGTTTCCTCACAATATTTCCTAAGCCGTATATCAGTAGTAATTAATTACTTGGTGTATGCTTGGGATTCGAACTTCGCACCCTCAATCAAGAGGCCCAATTTCAACTATTAGACTATCACTGCTCATGATTAAGTTCCCAATATTATACTTAAAAATACAATTTGTCGTTACTCGATTTTCTAGACTTTAATTTAAAAAAAAAACACGACTCATTCGATTTTTATATTCACACTATAGATCTTACGTTTTATCTCAAAGAATATAAAACAATTACTTAAAGACCAATGAGCCACAAATAAACAGCACCTAAAACCACAATGATCAACACAATAAAAAACACAAAACATTGTGATCCACACCTTTATTGCACTCATTAATTTCCCGAAAAGTGCTCAAAATGTTCACAAAAATACGTCATGAAAAAGTAGAAGTCAACCCTCTAAATATACCACGGAGTTGACCGACTTGGTATTCGAGTGATTACTCTCAAAATAGATGTTTATGAATGAAATTTATTGGTATTGAGTAATAACTTTCCGTTTATAAACAAATTAGCGTGGCTCGTGACCGTCTTGCCCTTAGTTTTGACGTGACCTTTGATGTAAAAAACGTGGATATAGGTATTTTTCCATCGGAACGAGCACAATTTAACGAGATCATATTCACTATCATTTCACTGGTGTTGAGTTTCATGAACATTAGTTGACCCGTGAAGCTCCAAAAGTGAGAAGGGGCTTAAGCATTTTTTACAAGGTTGAAGTAAGTGAACGAGCTTCAGTTGAGTCGATACACATGGTCACTGCCGCCCATGGACATCTGTAATCTACTTCATATAGAATAGGGGTTCACTCTATCAATTGATATTCTTCTCATCATGGTTACCACATCAAAAGGACTACATGTTCGATTACTAATACTACAAAATTTAACTAAATGTAATTTTGTGTGCAATTCACACATGGCAGGAGTTTGCCATGGCATGGCTGGGTAACAATTATTTCGCTTATACCAAAGTTGAGCTCTCATACTAGCTACCAAGTAAAATGGGTAGCGTAATTCAGAAAGAGGTTCAGCGCCATCTAGTTGTTGCGCCGATAACTGCTTTCGCAACGTATTTTCGTTTCACCGAGATTCAAAGGACAAATATTATAAAAAGATTCGTTCAAAAACAACATTTCAAAACATTATTAAAGTTTCTTGTAACCGTTTCATAACAAGATTTTTTCTAAAAATTAGAGCCATTTAAATCTAGACATCATTGGACCATTTAAACTCCATTTAATTCATACTATCTGAAAATTGTTCCACGAAGAAATACAGTTTCTCGTAATTTCTCGAAAATCTTCATAGCTACTGAATGAAAATTCCCTGGAATAATAGATATAGTATATTTATGACATCAATAAACTGTTATAGCGGACATAAATATTGGAAAATATGTTTTTCCGTCTTTGTAGCCTGCAATTATTTTTAAGTGCGGCGATGTTTCATGGGATAAGTGAATGGAGATTAGGAGATGCAGTTCAGTGTGGAAGCCTCTTTGTTTGTGAAAATTTATGTATTTTTCGTAATCCTCCGTTTAACGATTATAGGCATTTTGGTCAGGATTTACGCCGATGCTTATAACATGGATATGTATTCGCTGTTCATGATTAATATGTTCCGGAATTTCAATCGAAATCTGAGGATGTAATCACGTCATAAGCAAAGTAGAGTAGTTCTCACTTGTTATATAGAACATCATTGGATCAAAAGAGATGAAATCCTTGATTGCATACATATTGAATATATAGTCTTATACCGCTTCTTTGCGGTACTAATAATACAAAACGAAAATGTTAATTTTACAAAAGAGCCAGGTGGAAATAAACATGTCTCTCTGTTTTTATCTTTTTCATTTATGAAGTGAAAGTGATAAAAATTAAAGGTTATTAACCACTTAGGTAGAGCACTAAGTATTCAGTTCTAAAATAATATATTGAGAATAAATGTACCTTAACTTAAAATTGATGAATTTTGAATTGTGCAATTATTTATGCAAGCAGTGATATGTAGGTAATTTAAACTAATTGTACATGTGTTGCCTGGGTTAACTCTACAATAGTTTTTTTTTATAGTGTGGAAGTAGCAAACGAACATGCAGCCCACCGGATGGTAAGTGGTTACTGCCGCCCATAGACATCGGTAATCAACCCTAGGTAAGATCAAAGTCTCACCTAAGGTTAGCTCCCTTAACCCTTTATAGGACGGCCCATACCAAGTGGCCAGTAAACTGGACACTCACTTTAAGGTCGAT
>DWTU01003378.1:0-10478 GCA_018251515.1 Cecropterus confusis
ACACGCAGTGGGCCCCGGGTTCGATCCCCGGCCAGACAGACATCTGAATGATGAGTTTAGATTTCTGTTCTGGGTCTAGGTCTTTGTGTGTCCATGGCACCCACGACACAGGAAAAAATCCTACTGTGGTTCTATGAGTGTAGCAAGCGTTTATGTTTATGTTTATTAACATACAGTGCCGCTGCGCCGGCGGCATAACTTTGCCGCCGTGACTCCGCGCATTAAACGGAAGATTAGCAATGACGACATATCAAAAGTTCATATTTAATTTGTTTAGAAATATTACTTTATAAACACTAGAAACTCGTAGATTGGATTTTAAAAATAAAAATTCATATAAATAACGCTAGCCTTTCGCTACATTTCGTTAAACGTTATTTATTAGAACTTACTAGTAGAACGCGCCATGAGCTCTACAATTTCATTATGACTGAGTAAATCTGATATTTCAACAGTATTTGTTCACTTAATGTTTATTTTCGTACTAAATGGTTACAATATATGTTTGATGAAAACTGCGTAACGACTTTACTATAATATATTAAAATATTATATATTTAAGAAGCACATTATTGAGTGCTTTTAAGTAGGTATAAATAAAAGCACAATTAAACATAATTATACACATGGAAACTTTATTTTTATTTTGACATTTAGTGGTACACGATAATTGATGTATGCGACATTACAAATATCTGAAGACAAGTTTTTATGGCGAACAAAACCTAAGCTAATCCCGCCCTTACGCTAGACGCCCTAACGCGCTGACGATTGAATAGGTGAGTTTTTTCAAAGTAGTTTGATTTTCAATCATATTCGTGATATGTATATATATCACGTATACGTGTAAACACACTTGACCTCAATTTAAAAAACATACGTGTACCTCCTTCCCGGAAAACCAGACACTAAAATAGATATGAACAACAGGTACGTTTTACATTGAAGTAGTAGGTTCAGAAAAGCAATATACCGAAAAGAAACATTCATCAAGTCAAGTGACATTCATTTAAGTATACTTTCATTTAAAAGTAATAACTTGTACCTGTAAAGAAAATATGTGCTTTCAGGAACAATAAATCTGATAATTTTGTTTATTTTAAATCATAAGTACGAATCTTGACACACGTATCAAAGAAGTATATTAAATTTAAATGCAAAGGAACGTTAACTGGTTTAAGACTGGATCTAACATCCAATATTCTTAAACCAAACGGCAGAAGTTGACAATCATGGGAACGATGCTGATATATATATATATATATATGTATAACATTCAATTCCTAGGCCTATGATTATTAAGTAGGCCTATTATTAAGTAATTTTATAGGTATTCAATACATATATCGATCATTGTAAACTTCTGTCTGCTGAGAGCCAAGCACGTAACATTCTACGCTGCTTTTCATTAGAAATCACAAGACAGCACGATTAAACTTAAGTTTGACTTCAATGATACATAGTAAAACAGGAGATAAAATAAAAAAAAACCTCACCTTATGTGCGGCCACCCCCACATTGAGGTTCCTCGCGAGACAACTGAGACTGTCAGTTTCATCATTGATATATACTTTTGTTTTCAACACGACTTAACGCCCGTAATTCCGTCTGGTACGCACGTCACCGAGCTCAAAAAAATGCAGAAAAATGTGAAAAATAAAATTCAGTAATGGCTATTAGTAGCAATTCAACTCCAAAAATTGTTCGTATAAACACGGCCAGTGGGTTATTAGGGAGTCTGTATTTCAAGGACGCACACGGGTTTTTATTCGTCTTTTTTCTGTCACGCCGCAGAAGAGGAGTGACGGGCGAGAGTCTCAGTATTTGAATTGTAAACTAAATTGACGAAAATCGCTTATGCATTAAACGAGTCGATGCCTCGAGCCCGGTCCACCGATTATATTCACAAATTCGGTGGTAACAAATACAAAATTCGTATAAAAAAGTATTTTACGAGACAATTTAGTATTAAACGGTCGAATTTCTTCCCGTGTCGTGTCACTCCTCGAGGAGTCTCCAAACGATCTGCCAAAACTAGCTGCCGTTTCCCAAAATTTCAATATAACACGTCAGGATACTGATTTACGTCGGACATATAATTTTACAGTTTTATCCAAAAAGATTTGTCAGGCGAAAAACATTGCTTTTATAAGAGTTCTCCATGAATAATTCCTATGAGGTAATTTTCACAGACAAATTTGATGATCACATAATATTACACATCACATAATACGGATCACATAATAATATGACGTCTAATGTAATATGACTTAGGAATCTCGTTATATATTCGTAAGCACTAAATGGCCAATATTTATGGTTTAGGCCTGCAGTATCCCTGCATCATCAAGATTGAGGAGTTGAAGGCCATTTTTTTTCATCGTAGTCCCTGCTTATCAATCTCATTATATATCCGTAAGCACCAAATGGCTAACTCTTATCACTTAGGCTTGCAGTACCCTGCGTCATCAGGTATCTTATATTACTACTATCATCTTATATTACTGCATAGTAATCTTACTACATATACGTAGCACCAAATGACCAACTTCTATGATCTAGGTTCGAAGTACCCCTGCATCATCAGGGTTGAGGAGTTGAAGGTAAACAAATTTATAGTATGTCTCTGCTCAGTAATCTTATTATATATTCGTAAGCAAAAAACGAAATAGCTAACTTCTTTGGTTTTGGCTAACAGTACCCCTACATCATCAGGATCAAGAAGTAGAAGGTCTTATTTTCATTAAATTATTTCATTCAATTCAAGTTTCATGAGAAGGGGATCAGATCAGAAACTGAGTTATTAGTAATTATAGTTATTAGTCCATGTGTCGCGCACATATTTAATGCAATTTTATCACTTAAAAGGACCACCAGCTATGAAATTTAAAAAAAAATCAAAATCGGTCACCCAGTCGAAAGTGTCGAAGTAACAAACATACAAAAGTACAGTCGCAGTTCCTTTATTGAAATCGGTTAAAATAAAAGACAATTAAAACCCGACTAAATACAACTAGCTCTTTAAAAAACATGAAACAAGAAATTATTGTCAATGATGATGATTTTTAAGCAGTCGGGTTTCAGTTTATTTCCAATTTTCAATTTCATACTTACAATTGATTTACGTATTCCAATAAATTTCATAACTTGTAAGTCGTGCATAATCTCAATTTTTTTGTATCGCAAATCGAACCATCGGTAAAATAATACGTAAACATAGTATTATAAAAAAATATATATTTAACAGTAACAACATTGTTGTATAACATTGAATTGTAAGTAACTAAATTGTATTACATCACGGTATAAAAACTAAAAAGCAATCTATATACGGTATCAAATACCCCATCGCCCCAAGTCCGCAACGTAATTATTACGGGTCGTAAACGATTCTGATTGATGGTTGTAGTATAAGGAACCATTATATGCTTCAGCAAGCGCCTATAGTAAAGTTTTTATTACCACCCGGTGCGTATAAAACCAATACGTATTTTGCAATCGAACAGAAGTAGGTGTATTTTGTTTATATGAAGATTGTAATGTAAAAATGGCGGCATTTGAATATGCCTTTTGCTCGTTTGATAAATTTTGATAAAATTCTCCTAATTAGTAGATAAGTCATACATTTCACCAAGCTTGAGGTAATTATAAAAACCTTCTCACCTCAAAGAAATAATCCTTGTTTTTTTTTTATATAATACCAACTTTTCCCTAGGCATCACTAGCTTGGGTCATGTACCACGATAAAAAGTAGTCCAAGTTTTAATCGAGGCTACAAACAATGTGTGTGCCAAATTTCATACAAATAGAATTAGTAGTTTTTGGCGAACAGTGATAGCCTTATGGTTGAAACTGGGCCTCTCATTCGAGGGTACCGAGGTTCAAATCTCAGGCACGCACCACTGATTTTAAAATTATATGCGTATTAGAAATTAATTATTATAAACATCGTGAGGAAACTTGCACACCTGATAGTTACCTAAAAAAAGCGTTTTCAAAGTTATGTGAAGTCTACCAATTTGCACTTGGCCAACGCGGTGGACTATAGCCTAAAATTCCATTCTGAGAGAAGACCTGTGCCCAGCAGTGGGACAATAATGGGTTGACGACGATTGGTCACTGCAATAATGGGCAATAGCGAGTCATTTACTTCTCGAAGTACTCTTTGAATTTGGCAATAAGTTTTAATGAGCTGTATTTGTTGAGTACCCACGTTAAGTGGACGGCGTTTGGTATTTTCATCATATAAAGAATTCTGATCTGGAAAAAAGTAATAAAGAGAATCATTTTTAAGACATTTCGAAACTTATTTATAATTTTAGAAATTTTCCGTTCCTATGAAACTTTTTTTGAAAATATCTAAATTAAACTTGTGTTTTCCCCAAAAAAATAGTTTTGATGACCCGTAACATGTTTCTTTTGTTTTATTTAATACGCTTATATATACTCTGTCCAATACGGCCGATTGCATCTATCCTATCTAATATAGGACATATCGTAAAATTCAGTCAAAATCGAACGATTCCATTTGTCATGGAATAAAAGCGATCAACGGAAAGTAATATTTTTGGGGATTTGAATCGGATCGCGCGCCGCCGCGTGTTCGCGCCTCGATCAAAACTGCGAGCGTGAAATATTGGAAGCAATTACATTTTGATAACTTTTTTTAAAGATCCAATACCTGATAGCGTAATCTTTATTGCGTGTGCAGGAGAAAATTGGCTGAAAAATGTTTACATATGTATGAAGAAAACTCCTTCGACGGGTAATTGTGTACTGGTATAATTAGTACAAGCACAATAAAGATACAATAATAACGGTATTGTAATTTAAAGGTATTTTTAGTTAATAATAACGGGCAGTAGAGCCTTAAAAATACCAGACTGCCGCTCTTTCCGAGCTCGACCGCCGCCATGTTGCCATCCCCGCCTCACATGCCCTCTCCTATTACAAGTCAAATGGGAGACTAATTATTTAATACATTATTATAAGAAAGTGAAGTACGAACGACAATATATGATTATGACGATATAGATCGTAATAGTAATAAATCGAAATAGACTCGTATGGCTAGGCCTAGCACGTGTATACGATTTTTATATCGATCAAATAGTTAATTCGAGTTGTGCGCTTCTACGAATTATAGATTATATTGAATCCGCATACAGTAAATCCAAGCGTTATCCATTTATGTATTAGTTTCTAGTTTTAAGAGATAGGTGTGACGTTGGTGCCTTCGGAGTCGACCCACAAAGGGTTGTATCAAAAACGAGTTAAGTCTTTATTACGCTAAATCAAGCCAAATAATGAAACAATGCAATAATTGTAAAATTACTATATTGTACATTTCTAAATCACTTTCACCATAACATTTAATTATAATACCATCGTACAGTTCGGATTTTGACAGTTTAACCATTTATTAAATCCCAACTTTTTACGTCTAGAGTGTACGTCCAGAGTTTTCTAATAAGGGTTTCGGAGGTAATAAACGGCAATAACTCCCCTTGGAGGGACGGGAGGACGCGCATAAATCCTAACGAGCTGATCCCGCGCTACAATCCTACGATTCCATTTTTCATGAAACTGTTCAATGGAAATATAATATTTTCGGGGAACGGTTCCTACGGCGTTGGAAATGATTGTGAAATATTGAAACCAATTACATTTAACCTTTTCTAGGAGGTACGAGTATACCAAAAATAAGTTTATCCTAGAACAAAAACGCAATTTTTATTTCAAATGAAGGGATAGCATAGGAGAAAGGAGAGGAAAAAAGAAAGTCATTGATAAAACGATATATTTGCGTGATTTAGCGAAAATTCTATGTGTCATATTTACATCTAACCAATAAATAACCAACAAAGTACAAATTTGTTATAAATACATACTGGTCTTGTTAAAATACATTTTAAGATCATATACTCGTATTTACACGGAGTTTCTAAGGTTCTTGTAGTTTTTTTTTGTGATCCACTCTACCGCTTTTTATGACATAACATGCATTTGTATTGTATTATTTATTTTTATTATTTTATTGCACTAATATACAATACAATTTGCAAAGATGATGTTACATGACTACTACAGCACATATATATATATGCGCTATGCCTTAGGTCTTAGGACTTAAGCCTGAGGACTTTTAGTCGAATAAAAATTAAGTTGGGGCAAGACGATCAACCTCAGTTGGATCGTCTTGGCCAAAATATTCTTTATTCGTTTCGTATGTACCTTGATGGCGCTCATGTCTTAAAATTGTAAACCAGTTATTGTTTATAGTTAGTTCTTATTGAATAGAATAATACTTAGAAATAGAATAATACATAGAAATCATACATAGTATCATTTGACTATTATTTTTTTTTTATATGAAAGTAGCAGTCTCTCTGATGGTATATGGCCACTGCCGCCCATGGACCTCTGTAATCAAACCCAGATGACATCAAAGCCTTACCTGAGGTCAGCCACAAATGCATTTCTAACTCTGGGAACTAAGTTAAAACGCCTCGGACAAGTATGTTTCCCTTACCACACCTTTCAGACGAAAACACAGCAGCGCATAACACTGCTAAAACCCTATATGGAATGAAATTATTATGGTTAGAATGGAATACATTATGGGTTATCTGTCTGGGGCAGAAATAACCCATAATTTATTCCATTCTACCCATAATAATTCCGTTCCATTGGTAGTGCAAATAATTTATACTTATCTATCCCCATGGCTGCATGATCTGAAAGCATATACGTGCACTGCGGTAGGAATATCTCAAGAACGGAGCAAATAAAACAAAATGGATAGTGGAAATAACAGAAGCGACACCAAAACTCCGGATGTGTTCTCCATTGATTTCCCGAAGAGCTTAAGTTTTATATCATACTTGTAAATTAAATGTGAAGTAGTAACAAAGATAAATATGCCGTAGTAAAATTAATTATACGAATTATCTTTTGCATATATGTAAAATAAAACTATCATTACGATTCTATTGTGCTGACGACCCACGTGGCGGAGCGCTCACCATACCGGTCTGAATCACATCTGAATGTGTTTCGGTTTCTGTTTTGGGTCTGGGTGTTTGTGTATTCGTCTTTGTGTGTCCATGGTACCCACGACACAGAAGAAAATACTGTGGGGCTATGAGAGTAGAAAGCGTTTATGTTTTTAAGTTTATTCTGTGATTCATTACCATATTGTGCGAAAATACACACAAGTCAGCTATTTCTATTTAAAGTTTATTACTACCGAAATTAAACAACACTTTCACACCCTTTACACGCACGCTATCTCGGAAAGGTTAACGTACGATAATAAGTAAAGGATAACATTTCCATTCCTTGATATTTCTACAAGTACTCGTGCTATGATATGCGTTCACCACCTATTAATATGCCCGTCTGCAACCTCAATATTATAAAACCACCAGTGATCAATGTATATTTCTGAAAATTACGACTAATACACCTGTCAGTGCAACGCCATCGTTATAATCCCGTTCGTCTATACACAAACTCCATCTTTCGCGACGTTAACGTTTCATGCGGAGGGGTGAGCGAGGGGCTCATCGAAATTCGATCCCCCAGGGGCGGACGACGCGGTTTCTTACTTAGAAACTGTGCCCTACGCGTAATGTGACGAGCCACCAAGTAAAAACAGAACAATAATTGTTCTACTATTGTCCAGTACAAATTTTTGGGGTGAAACTTCTTTAGAAACGCGATTTGAATCTCGATGAAACGCAAATGCGTTACGAAAGCAATTGTCTGCGTTAAAACTAGATGGTGCTGTACTAATTTCCGAAACACGCTAACGATTTTACTTCGTAACTTGTATAAGAGCTTAAATTTGGTGCTGCAGTGATTACTTAATCGATTTTTAAGTTTGACTTCTACCGTGTGTGAATTATATACAGTTTTTTTTTTAATTAATATTAATTGAAATTTAGAACCCGTATGGTTCGACCGGATGCCGACTGTCTTTACATGCAAGGCGATCTTAGTATGCGGGGAGTTACAGCGTATCTGAGATCCACTTCAAGTAAATCCTCTTTTCAGGTTTACATCATGTTACCATTTAAGGGACAACATGCTGATTTATTATGTCAACCTCATAATATACTGGATTTAATTTTTTCTTCTAACTTCATAAGGTTCTATGATAATTTAGTTGAAATGGTACCCCGCCGAACGAAATCAGTGGTTGCCCGCCGATTTCGACAATGATTACACCCAAATAAAACTGAACTTGATATTCAACGAAGTGAAACATGAATTGTTCAATTTCAACGGCCTATATTGAATTTTTAATAACAAACATTAGCCGTGAACTTTTTTCACTTTTTTGTTTTTATCTACTACGAAGCTTTTACATGTATTTTTGTCTGTACATTAATAATATTTGAATATGTTTTTTCAAGTTATTTGAAAAACACCTATTTTAAAGCGAAAACGCGTTTTTTGACACAAACATTATTGAAATTATGAAACACTGACCGTGATGCAAACAAATAATATTTTATTTCGCTTAATGAATGTAATTGGCACTTCTACTATACATTTTCCTTAACAATGCCGAATCTTACACTCCTCCGACAGTATTCGGAAAAAGGGATCGGATGTTTTCCCTTCACGTATTATTATATAGATAACTCATCTTCCTAAACATAATATTTGTTTTAAATATTTAAATTGGTTGGTATAAATTTCATATCATTTTAAGAAAAAGACATGATCGGTACAGATTGAACTATAAATTAAGTATTAATAAGTACAATTTGTTTTCGTCAAACTTTCACCGAAACTTTCCACTGCTACGAAACACGCTACAATAATAAGTTTACCTATTATTACAAATGTATTGAAGTATACTTAAGTACTACTTAGCGTTTTATTTGGAAAAAACTTTTGGGCTTAGTGGAAATAGCACATTACCTTTGTATTATTCAATTATTCAATGCTTATATACGTGTAGAGCTTTTAGCAGCAGAACTTAATGCAAAAAGTATTCCAAGTATTTTCAGCCTAGCCTACATCACGTGATGGTTTGTAGTTTCTCATTGTAGGATTTAGCGGCAATGTACTTTAGAGTATGTCTCATGGGAAATAAATTATTTTTGAACCAATCTGGTAGAAAATGTCATTTGGCATTAAGCACTTTTATACCATTTGTTCAGTAAAGAATAATAGTGTATTGCATAGGTACATCCCATAATATAAAGAGGAACTCATCTCTTGTAATGGTGGAAATAGCACCGCAGCCGCGCGAAGGCAGTTTATCCTGATTCGCAGCGTTCCCGCGGGCACTCTTCGCGCAAATTGCCGGCCGACCGGGAATGGCGGGAGCGACGTGCTCGCTGCCTTCGGGAACCCATCGGTAATACTGACACGTCTGAAACGGGACTCGTCTAATGAGTTACCCCGTATTTATGCGTGTATAACCCCCCGCGATGTATGCAACGCCTACTCTTGTCAGGTGTTCTTAGGGCGGATTGCATAATTTGTGGAAATTTGGAAATTTACTAATGTAATGAAGAGATATTGTTTAAGTGAACCCTTGCATATGAAAATTAACAATAAGTCAATAATAACTTGCACACAAGGTGAAAACTGGTAACATTTTTGATTATTAGGTCCAGTTGTTAAATGGGTAAATTAATCGCAGATACGAAAAATAATGTTATGTCACCGTTTTACTACAGAGAAAATAAAATGATAATGTATTTTAAGTATCTTCGCATCTTACAAAATGATTTTTATTCTGTACGTTTACTTTAACTTTTCCAAATCTAGCACTCGCAGTACGTGCGCGCAGTATTCGTAAATAAGGGCCGAAAAAATTTCACTTTATTTGTACATATATTGATTATTAAAAAACTATTTTTTTAACCCCCGACGCAAAAAGAGGGCTGTTATACGTTTGACTGCTCTGTCTGTGTGTCTGTCTTTGGAAACGTAACTCCTAAACGGACAAACTTACTTATATGCAGTTTTTTTTTACTAGAAAGAAGGTTTCCGGTGCTGGTTTTACACATATTTTATCAAAATAGGTTTTGCCATTTACTAGGTATTGAGGGTGAAAGTGGTGCTGAAAAATCAAATATTGTTAAATATTCACAACAGGGGTATCAAATAAAAGGGAAAAATAAATAACTTACACTTAGATATGGCTAAGCCATTTACTAGATACAGGGGGTTAAAGTAAGAACAAAAAATAGATTGTTGTCAAATACACCCAAGTGGAATATCAATTGAAAGTGAATGATTTCTATATTACAATTAAACGTGTTTGTCAAAATCGGTTCAGCTAGTTACTAGATATGGTAGTTAAAAGTGGGGAAGAATAATCGAATACTTACAAATATAGCTATTTAGTAAAGTTGTGATAAATAATCAATACTGTCGATTATACGCAAGTAGGGTGCCAAATGAGAGGACATGCAGTCTTGGTCATGTCAGTGTTACAATTGGACGTGTTT
>DWTU01003379.1:0-10478 GCA_018251515.1 Cecropterus confusis
GGTCAGACAGACATATGAATGATGAGATTAGATTTCTATTCTGGGTCTGGGTCTTTGTGTGTCCATGGCACCCACGACACAGAAGAAAATCCTATGAATATCCTGTGGGACTATGAGTGTAGAGAACGTTTATGTTTAGCGTTTATGTTTATATATAGTAAGTGTAGCAGTGTAGTAAGTAACCACTTATCATTTGGTACACTTCATACTCGTTTGGCACTACAAAGGGTATGTTTCACATTCATGTGAGACGTCCTCAGGAGAAACAAAGCATCAGTGACTTACTGTATCGCAGCCTCAACGCAACTCTAAGCGACCCTGCGCATGAGATTCCGCCCAATCGAACTACCAATTCTTAAACACTTTTTTTAGTAACCACAACAATGCTGCAAGAAGTAGCCATACTATTTAAAGGAAACCAACGCTTACCAAAATTTTGTCGCTGTCGACTAAGTCCACCAATAATGAGGTAGGCTTTACTGGGAAATATGGAATTTAGGTTTAGTTTATCAACGAATATTGAATTATTAGAAAGCGGATTCTAATTAAACGTTACATGCACATGGCATGTTTCCCTTTAAAATATTCCGAAATTTCCATTAATGTTTGAACATTATTCTCTGCAAATTCTTAACGCAAAAACTTATTGCAACACTTCAAACGATTCTACAATGTAGCTCTATCAGCTAAATATAGTTCAGTTAGTCTAATGAATGACATTGAGTGGCAGATTGTCGCCAATCATTTAGTTTCTTCAATTGACGACGATTACCTTCGCTTTATTTCCTCGCACACTGCTTGTACGTGGTCGACTAATCTTAGATGATTTTCATTACGTTGTGATGAACTCTACTTATTATCAGTGTTCTAGCCCTACAAAATAGCACACTAGAAATTTAAATGAAATTGTTTATACTTAAAATATTTCACAATCATGAATATCAAATCTATCGGCAATTTCACAGAGCTCAATATTATTTCTACATTACCCAGGTGTACAAAATAGAAATGAATAAACTAGGAACGATTAAATTGGCCAACGATTTGGTAACTTGTTTGGCTAGTGACAGGCCTACCCTCATGTGAGGGATTGCCGATCGTCGCTGCACCTGGCGTGCGTGTTGGTGAGCGCAGTATGACACAAGAAGACTTTGCTGTCCATCTTCCGGATTTTGTCATTATTTCACTGGTGTTATTTAACACCAACACCACACCAGTAGCTATTTTTTAACACGCTTTTATTAGCTTCGGTCGAATTCATGTATCAATGGGGTGCTGAAAGGGGTAAGTGAAGAATATCTCAAATACTTTTTTATTATCACTCTATTTTTTTTAAGTTATAGTAATTTTTTTTAGATTTATTAGTTCAGCTAGATACAAAAGCGAGTTTTTTTTAGTTTTTTAAACTATTTTTTTTTTATTTATCAGACTGAAGTAGCAAGTCAGCATGCAGTCCAGCAGGCAGATTACTGCCGCCCTTGGACATCTGTAAGCAACTTCATATAGAATAAGGGTTCAATCTTCGGCGCTCACACAAGCGTTACTACTCCCGAGGACTAAGATGATCGCCTCATACATAAGTGAGCCGGGAAACACACCCTTCTAACGAAACGCAAAAACAGATCGAACTACGCTGGTTATAGCATCTGGAAAATGATAAATTATGAATGGAATTTGAAAATTAACGATATTGTCGGTAAAATCTGTTATCATATATCATAATAACAGTCGACTAAACCTTATTAAAGACCTTTTGGGCGGTTTGAAAAGGATCGAAATGTCCATCCATTCAAAATTCAATATCCATCCAAAAAAATCTCTGCACGAGATAAACGCCGGGACACAGTGGAAAAGAGCTCTAATCTACAGCTGGCAGCCCCGTCAATGCTATGATTTGCGGTGTATACAGGGCGCTTATGTAACCACTTTCACCATGCGTTTAGAGCAATCTTTCTCAAAGTGGACGCCCCACTGTGGGCACTGGAAGCTTACACGGGCGGTAAAGGTCCCAGGCACATTTCTGGAATGCTGAAGCGGTTTAGAATGCACACAAAACAAATGAGTCCTATTTGTTTTTCTTCCATAATATTTTAAGCCAAAATCAAAGCTTAGTTTTTACAGTTATTATCGATTATTGTCTTTTTGATAAATCAAGAACTACAAGGTTTGATTTTGGTTTTGTGGGCGCTAGAAAATAATTGATTCTTAAAGGGAGGTGGCCGAAAGTTTGAGAACCTCTGTTTTAGAGAGTCACTCAGATTGCCTATTACTAGACCACTGCGATGCTAGGAACTGCATGTGATTGATATCATGTTTAGTGTCGGTTGATAAGGGACTGTGGTAATTATTTTAATAGCGATATGAAAGTATCTCTCATATGACGTAACTCGTACAGCTACTAAATGGCAGTTTTATTGATGCGATGCGAATGTCAGTATACCATTAGCTAAAAGGAAATATAATTGCGCCGGTTACATAATTAAAAATACGTTGTGTTTGTTCCATGTAGTTTATAATCATTATTAGTATTTAGAAAGTATGAACTATTTTTGACCTCATGAACTGTTTATATAATAAAATGTTTGAATTGTAGACTTCGTATTTTAATAGTGTTTAAAGCTTTGTCTTGTTTCTCTCCATTAATTAGATTATTATATATTCTTGATTGGAGTAGTAAACGAGCATGTAGTCCACCTGATGGAAAGTGGTAACTGCCGCCCATGGACATTTGTAAGCAACTTTATATAGAACAAAGGTTTTATCTGTAGTCGATCACAGATGCGTTGCTACTCCTGAGAACTAAGATGGTCGCCTCATATAAAGTGAGCCGGCAACCGCACCCTTCCAACGAAACGCAAGAACTGCTTCACGTTAGAAATAGGTAGTTATATTAAAGTTTATAAAATATACAATATACAAAAATACACTTTGAAATTGTCACATTAATAAATGTTTTCCTTTTTTTATTATGGTAGGTTATCTTCTTCTAATGGTAGGTTACAATAGTTATAACGCTGTATAAAGCCTTTATACAGGGAAGATAATGTGTAAGTACAATACGTCGCTTCACAAATTACGTCATTGAAAATTATCTGCATGTTATCTTAATTTATAGTAAAATTAATTGTGATTTATTACAAGAAGTGGCAAAAAGCATTCGCGTCAAGTATTTGGACGGCGACCTCTCGTGATGAGCAAGGCTTTTCCGCTCGATTCACACAGGAACAAGGAAAATAATTCGCAATTGTTGCCATAAGCGGAGACCTTGTTGCGACACTGACCGCTATGATGCACCTAGGTATTTATCTTAGATATAAAAAGTATGCAGCATCTGATTCATAATTATATGCATGACTCAGTATTTTGTGCGTTTCAGAACAGTGAGTTTCACGACATGATATAAGATGAGATGATCATAATATAATATGATAAATGTGATATCTATACTTGCGGACGTATGGATATTTTGTGGTCTACCCTCATCTTTATCCTAGCTCTTTTTTATTAGGAATGCTAGTATACCATACACTCGAATACTGACGTGATATCGCCCTGCTAGACTATTTTGTCCTATTGATCCGAGGGAAGACGTCGAACCCGTCAGTACTGGAATTGATATCGTTACATGTCCCAAACAATATGTTGGAGCCTGGCGACGGTCGCTCTTTGCGCTGCATCATTGCAGGCCCATCCTCGCGTAGGAGCCTCCCCTGACGCGATCACTGACTTTGCTTAATGGCTTAGTGGAGTGGAGTTCAAATATTGTCATGTCGGTTAACGTCGCGGGACGGCAGGAAAATACATTGCAATACTATAAACGAAATGGAACTATCTAACTAATCTGTAATGTTTATAGCTGTTTATAATTGTATGTTAAATAAAAAAATATCCATCTATCCTTTTGGGGTTTATTTCAGAACGTGGGCCTCCCTTAGGCCTCCCTGACATACATCTTGGTGACTACCGTCTCGATGTTGTGCAAGAGGACACTGCTGCACATCTTCAAGTTTATCGTCCTTAGTCGCTTTCATCGACATCCGCGGGAAGAGATGGTGCTACAGCATTTATGAAAATGATAACCACGACGTGCACCTATAACTGAAGAGCCCTGAAAAGCCTTAAATTATCCAAGATGTTATTCAATTAGTCAGAATTGGTAGCTTAGTAAATTATTTGCCGAACGATTTCAAGCTTACAAGGTCGTATGGTCCTAATTTAGGTATCTGTTGTTTCATGGTAAGCGAGAAGAAATTTAGATAGTAGAGATTATCCATCCCATTCCTGACTGCGCATAATTGCGCTGCGCTAATCTTTATATACAGGTCACAATGGTCATACATGAGCGCGTTTCGTAAATACTATATTCAAACATCTTTCATTTTTCTGTGTTTAACCTTGTTTAGGTAAGGCAGGTTATTGAGATTCAGTTTTTTTATAAAAAACCAAGTAGCTAACAAGCATGCAGTGTACCTAATAGTAAGCGGTCGTCGCGGCTCATGGACATCCGTATCCAACACCACATAAAACAGGGGTTCTAGGTAAAATCAGTTACAAATACGTAGCCACTCACGAACACTTAGACGGTTGCCTCGAGTTTAGGTTTGCCGGCATCACACCCTTCCAACGAAACGGACGAACCTCTGAAGACTGCGGTACCTCCACAACTGACGACCCACGTGGTGGAGCGGTCACCATACCGGTCTGTGTGTGTGTGTCCACGGCACCCATGACACAAGAGAAAATCCTAGTGTGGGGCTATGAGTGTAGAAAGCGTTTATGTTTTAACTAACCTTACTTTTCTACCACCTCGTCCATAGAATCTTTGACCATAAAACATGACTAGTTTGAGAAACAACAAGAACAATCTACAAATTATTTCGTATTCATCAGATGTCACAGTCTCTTTATTTTCGAACACGCGAGAAAAACGGGAATCAGTGTTCTTAAATTTACAGATTTATATAAACGTATAGATTTATAAATTTTAGCATTTTATTCGAGAATCGAAAACGACATTGGAGAAACATTTGGCGAGAGAGACAACTGCGACTGAGCCAAACTGTTCTCAATTTATATTTACTTGGCGTTGCGAAAATTCTCCCACGTTGTCGTCTGGTAGATTCATACTTCTTTTTGTTTATGCTGGTCTTGTAATACCTAAGATCTTTTAACTATTTTAAAAATGTAGTAGTCTTAAGGGTAGTAGAATTCTTTGTGATCTGATTCCGGAGGCATCGCGGGCACACCCGTTTCTGCCTAACTGTAAGGTTCACCAAGTGGTAGAAAATGTATCGTTCGGCCGGGGAGGTACCACCGCTACACCGATTTCTAGCGTGAAGCAGTTTCAGTAGATACCATAGAGGCCACCATCTTAATACTCGGGAGTAGCAACGCATATGTGATTGACTTTAGATAGGATCCCTGTTCTGTATGAAGTTGCTTACCAGCAGTCACCATTTATCTTCAGGTGGCCGGCAAGCTCGTTTGCTACTTCAATTTTATAAAAGAAATGTAAGCACTGCAGCTTTCTAGTTTGAAGGTTGTAATCTAAGAGAGTTTATTTTACAAGAAGTTCTAATTTACAATTCAAAAATAACAACGCTGCTGGTCCACCTCCCGTAGGCAATATTAATAATAATCATATCTGGGGTAGATTTTAGATGTCCATAGGCAGCAGTTATGTGTGGCAATAGCAAACTATAATATAAAAAAATATATCAAACATGTTTTTCTTCCGCTTTCTGTAGAGCTCACAATACGTATTTTATAACTACAATGAATACAGTCAAAAACTATCATGGGATCCTTTGCACGCCAGAGTTACATAGTATACTCTACCGCGGTCCGCATTTCTAAAAATAATCCAGCAAATGTCAATACAGTGCCTCATTTGCAACATTTTTAACGTTTACAGTTGTCGGTGATTGTAATCTCTAGTTTGAGGCTACGAAGCGGAACTAGGTACCTACTACCGTATTTCGAACTGAATCTAGCGGACCATCCCGATATTATCTATGCACGTTTTTCGTTAATACCTACCGCTTATTGATATCGGGTTCTTTGTAACTGTAAATGGCGTTCTAAGTATTATTATTTGATACTTAATTGTATTGTTTGTTAATATTTATTGATTTACAAATGGTGCTATTTAGTTGATCGCAATAAAAAAATCGATATTAGCCGAGATTGGACGAGTTTTTATTACTTTTAAAAATGTTACATAGTATCTTATATACCTAGTAGCTAAAAATACTGAGTTACTATATATTGTAAATAGGTGTGGCGGTGGTACCTCCCCCGGCGAACTACACTGGGTCTACCACCTGTGAAATCGTATATTTTTCTTGTCGGTCGGTGACTGACAGACTCTTAGAACTAAGAATACCACAGATAAATCCACCCATTCAAACCGTAATGCAATAGCGCACTGCTGCGATAAAGCAGAAAGAAATATAGAAATTAGTATGTCTGTCACACACATAGCCTTGGTGTTAACTTTAAGCTCATTTACCACTCCTGAAAAAGGGAGGTAATAAGTATTAAGCTCTCCTTTGTTTCTTCGAAGTACTAAACAACGGACGAGAGTACATAAAGAAAATACCCGGAGCTGCTTATCTTCTATTTTTATTAGGTGGCAACTTACAAACACCCTCAGATCATAAGCCGACGGTAAGACCCAATTAATTTTTAATGAGCCGTGTTGAGGTTCATTTGGTGCTAAAACTCCCGAAGAGATTCGAGAAGAAAATAAAATTTCATTTAGGTTTAATAAGTCGTTATATATATTTTTTGTTATAACATAAATACAATGTGGAAAACTCTAGCATTAGTTTTGATACCAGTGCTTACAGATGCACTGTAATTACAGTAGATCTACTGTATTTTCAAGTTTTTTACTATATACTGTATTGGGTCATTAGGTACAGTAGACAGTAAATTTTTTATTTCGAATGTGATCTGGGAAGGAACTTTTTTTTTTGGTCGTCAAAATGCACAAACCCAGGGAAACTAGATGACCTTTTTTTTCTTCGTTGACCAAATTTTTTTCTTCAAAATTGTTTAAAATTTTATCCGCTGTACTTTTGTACAAAATTCTGTAATTTTCAATAGAAAATACTGTAATTTTATAATCACGATCTGGAAGCACTGTTTGAGACCTATTCGGTAACCATTTTAAGGCCTGTTTAGTTTTGTATGGTAAAAGTAGGTATATGTAATTGTATGTATGTAGATGAGCATAAGACCACCTATAAAGTTAGTTGCTCAACTATAAAATCAAAAAACCACGTCGATCGCGTTTTGATAAACTTTTGTACAACTATATACTGACAATTCAAAGTGTGTTGCCTAGATTAAATAGTAATCGATTTGCGATTGACAGATCACCTCAATGGGCGAAACATAAATCGATAACGGCTGGATTGACAGTATGCGCCATACCGTCGTCTGAACTGTTTGACTGTCATCGTACAAACACACAATTTGACTAAACTATTGATCGATATATCAATTGCATATATGCAGTAGGCCATGTGCTTGTTAATAATAACACGCATAAATATTGCTTATCTTACGAATAGATATTATCCCACCAAAAACATTTCATGTTAAATGTTGCCAAGACGACCACATAAGGTTTGCCCTGTGAAAAAGATATCAGATCTCATGTAGAGTCAAGCTTCTGAATCTACACGGCCTAACTCTACCGACCCTAACTTCACAAATTCTACATATGAGTAAAAATGCATGGCTTGGCTGTTTCGTTACTTACTTCAGAAATTAAATGTTCGCTTATCCTCCACGACGGTAGCGAAACGGCCAAGCCATACATTTTTGTTGTATTACCGTGCCCCCAGATACAATACAAAATGGCATATATTATACAATAGATTATTATTACTTTAACGAACAAACGAACTTAGTTTCTGAGGACTATCACGATACTTATTTATAGCTTGAAGCAAATCTTGCGTTTCGAATCTGGATGCTGGTTGACTTACTTAATCTTACATCTTGGTACTCACGACTCGTAACGCATTGTCTTCTGTTAGAACCTCCATTCTATGTTTTTTGTTATGTATAGTCTTACTACCGTTCAATGGACTGCATCCTCATTAGCTAGTTCAATTTTATACAAAAAAATCTGTGTTTCTTATATATCTTTATGTGGGACCAGAGAACAAAAATATACAAATATACACAACACTAAGTTTAACAAACTTACACGCCTCCAAAACTAAAATACAGTACAAACCGGAAACAAATCAGAGAATACAGCTTAAATTGTAAGCCAAAAATCGCCCATAAAACCAATCCAAACTGTGAAAACCCATTAAAAGTCGTACTGGTTAAAAACAAACTTCTGAATAACTTTTATTAACTCGTAACTGGATCAAGCTCAACACTGGCGGGTGTCGCATTGTGTTGGCGTGACTTAAAATCGGAACTAGGTTTTGTCGATTTTGCTTAACAAGGAAACTTACAGAAAATGGAATAAATATTTCCTACTTTATATTTTAACGTGCACAATAAACACTTAAGAAACATGACGAAGGCCTTAAATTATTCTCACATTTTTTCCGTGTTACTGACGCTACAATGTTTTAATTTCCTTAGAAGAGTGTGAAGATTTCTAAATAAAGTTTTCTTAGTCCTCAGGGAATGAATATTCTTGTTAAATTTTGGGTATCGGTGGCCACCAACGACTTTTTTTTTTTAATTGAAATAAAAACTGTCATTTGATCATTTGATCACTGCTATGAACATCTGCAACTCCATTGAAAGAGGAATTCCAGCAAATTCACTTTCTCCAGCCGTTAGTCCTTAGTCCGTTCTCTTAGTCCTTAGACGACCCACGTGGTGGAGCGGTAACCATACCGGTCTGACACGCAGCGGGTCCCAGGTTCGATGCCCGGCCAGCCAGACATCTGAATGATGAGTTTAGATTTCTGTTCTGGGTCTGGGCGTTAGTGTATTCGTCTTTGTGTGTCCATGGCACCCACATGAGAAAATCCTACTGTGGGGCTATGAGTGTAGAAAGTGTTTATGTTTATATTAGTTCTTAGGTGATCCTGAGGATTGAGAGGGAACGGCTCGATTATTGAAATCGGGTAAGACTCCAGTTCTATATAAAATGGTCACTAAAGTAATGATCACGTAGCATCAGATTGGCTACATAATCATTTATTTGTTACAAAAAACGAATAAACGGTCCGTTTATAACATGTAAATGTAAAAAACGACGTTTAATTGCTGTCGTGTTAGAAACATGTCGCAAGTGCGAGCACTCTCTGCAAGTGTTACTCTCAGAGAGTGTTGCATTTTTAATCACGCCCTCAAAAAGGCTTGGCTCGAATTAATGCTGGAGTCAATTGTTAATGGTATGTTTATGTATTGTAATTACGCTGTTTCTATATGAAATTGTTTAAAATACTGGTGACTTAATTTGTCACTGACCAACAATACTTAAATTCGTATTGTACAAAGACGATATTGTGTATATTATTCCTACCTATATATCGCAAAAAGAAAAAAAAATTGGGAAATGTGTTTTAACATTTAAATGGACTGAGCTAAATAAATTAAGATTTCCATTCGTGTGATATTGTTGTATATTTCGGGGTTGTCGGTAGGAAATCGATCCCGCCATAGCCATATTTAGAGTACTTATCTATTGTGGGTTGGTGCCTATCTAAGTAGATGATTATATAATATCTATATAGATATTATATCAGATATCTATATCAGATATAAGATCTCATGATTTAGTCGTATTTTTATTTTAACCACTTTTTTTATGTTTCAAGTACAAAAATCCATTGCTTTTCCGATTATAAAGATTAAAATAAAGGATGTAAGCTTTATTTAACGATTATTCAATTATTCCAAACTTTTGCGTGTTTAGAATAATAGATATAAAAAAAAATTCAATTCAAATACACCACTTTGTTTAATACCTACCTATTTCCAAGGATATGTTACAAAAATACGTCCCTGGCTTCTTGTTATTATCAAAACACATAAATAATATGCATAAAATATACATCATATTGAAGCTGGAGGTCATATATTCTAGATTGTCTAAGCAACATGCCATATGAAAATTTATCATCAGGCACTTACTCCAAGTTGGCTTCCAGCCAACTACTTGTTTCTTTATATAATATCTTCTCACATATTTAAGAAAATGACATTCATATTATTATAGCCCTAATCATTAACTCAGTTCCATCTACTGCCAAAGAAGTAAAAAAAGCTTGTCTCTCGGACATTATCTGTATTATCTGTACACTGCTACTGTCTCTTAATCATCTGTCACTTCATTTTTATATAATATGTATGTGTTTAGATTTATTTTGTGTATAGTATGTATATAGTATGTATATTTTTATGATATTTATATATGTATTTATAACTTAGTATATTCTTATAGTTCTTGTTCACATTTAAAATAATCTGATGGCATTCTACCAGCCACC
>DWTU01003380.1:0-10476 GCA_018251515.1 Cecropterus confusis
GATAAGCCTTTTCAAAGCGGTAAAATGTGTCCCCCCCCCTCTTAACTTTTAAACTAAGAGAGTGAAAAATATGGATAAAACTTATAACGTAAATTGGTTCGATCAAGATACGGTTGACGGTTTTTGAAATATAGCACTTTTTCAAAAACTGAATAACACAACTTTGTTATTCATACAAACACTATGAAAAACAAACTTATGTTAGTAGTTAATGATAATGCATCGGAACCCTTCGCCTGCGAGTCCGACTCGCACTTGGAAACTTTTTACTTTCGTTCTAGTTGAGTAAAAACTCAATAGCCTACCATTTCATCCATCCACCGCCTTTTTGAGGTCCACTGCTGTCCTTGCGATTGGCTTGCGTGTTGGTGACCGCAGTGTGTGTTGACGTTACACAGGGAGACGTTGGTACCCGTATTCTGGATATATTCCTTTTGGCCTGTTCTGTCCTTTTATGATATTCAAGGAACTAGTGAGATTTCTGGGCAAAAGTAGTGTAGGCCGCCCCCTGACCAGGTGGACTTGAAGAAGACGGCGGGTAACCGCTGGATTCAGATGGCTCAGGTCCAGTCGGAGTGGCGCCGATTAGGGGAGGCCTATGTCCAGCAATGAACTTTCAAAGGCTGATAGATAGATGTACACTTAGAGCTGCCAGCCCGTTTTTGTAGGGCCACAAAATCACAGTGCAAATTAGTAGCATTTCGTACTACGCTGACCCTTGCAGAGCTAAGCGAACGTTTCTTGGATCAAGTATGATTCTACTTCGGAGGTTTCTCCGTTACAGCGGAATGGTGTGGCCGGCTCACTTTTATATTAAGCCACCATCTTAGTCCTCGGGAACAGCAACACATCTGTGATTGACTACAGATAGAATCCTAGTTTTATAAGAAGTTGATTACAGATGTTCATAGGCGGCAGTGATGTACCACTAGGTGGAATGCTTGTTCGCTACTTCAATTGTAGGTATAACAAAAAAATGAATGTAAATATGGATTTTTGCTTCTGTTCTACTAAACCCAGGTGACTCCACGGCCCTTGGAAAGAAATGTACGATTAGTTTGCGCGTCTGAAGCAGCTTTAGCCAATGTATTGGACATGAATCCTGATATGATGTATTCGGCAGATTTTGTGGAGTTCATTGCTGGAAGGAAACTCCCATATGGCGCTTTGCCTGTTGCTCATAGGTATAATATAATAACTTTATGTTTATAACATGAAAGTAGGAAATGAGCATGCAGTAATGTAGATAAGATGCGTTGCTACCCTCCGTCATGGATAAGAATGTCCCTTTACCACATCATTTAAAATAGAACACAGCAATGCTCAACACTTCTGTTATAAGATCGTAACCGGTATGGCGCTGGTGCCTTCGAAGTTGAACCACAAAGGTTTCCACCACCTCTACAAATTAGTTACTTTACTCCAGAACAATTTTATAATTCTAGACCGAAACATAGAACAAAATTTCACCTGATTCAGTACACCGACACTAGAACTCCTCGTCATATTCGACTTGTTGTTATACCGCGGCGCGGGCCGCACGAACCCACTCGGAGACTTGCTGGCGTTAGCGCTCGACGGCTGGGCCGGTTTTGATGAGCCTGAGCATTTCGGTTGACTTATGTTAGCTACAGTGTATTAAACAATTCAATTATATGTGTGGAAATATTGTCTTTGTAAAAGTCAATAAATGTTTATATATTTTTTACGATTATGATATGATAAATATAATACTTGAAATAGTATACAAAATCTAAAGAAACTATAAAAAATAACTATAATATATAACGAAATAAACGGATTTTTGTAGTTAACTATTAATATTTAACCGTTTTAATTTTGCAATTCAAATTTTTAGCCTAGCAACCCCTTAGGAGCTACTGTCTACTACATTTGTATATGTGTAAACTTTGAAATTCAAAATCTAAAAGCATTAAGTAAATGTAATGGTATAGAAATAAAAAGTCATATAATCTTTACTTTTTAAACAGCTGCTAATGTAAATGGGTAAAAATGTTGTATATTTCATTTATAAGCAAAAGCCTTATGACATAGTCCGAGATTCGACTGCAATTTCATTAATCTGTTTTATATTTTCTACAAAAACCATTTTATTTTTTATCATTGAAGTAGCAAACAACCTTGCAGTCCACCTAATGGTAAGTGGTCATTGCCGCCCATGGACATCTGTAAGCAACTTCATATAGAACAGGGGTTCTATCCGAAGTCAATCACAGATGCGTTGCTATTCCCGAGGACTGAGATGGTCGCCTCGTATGAAAGTGAGTCGACAACCACACTCTTTCACCTCACGCAAGAACTGCTTCACGGTAGAAATAGTTGTGGCATACCTCCCTGGTCGAACTTTACTCCTATATCACTAAACATCTAACAAATGAACGCGGAAATTGCTCGGTCGCATCTCATACTATGACGGCTGCGATTTATTGATGTGCTTATAGCGGCTTACGCAAATTCAACTCTACGTGCACGCTTGTTATTCGTTTCACTATATGGCTACATTAATATATCACTGAAATAAACAAGTTTTAACGAAGAGTCTATTTAAAAAAACATCAAGGGTTAAATAATTAAAATATTTAAAAATATATTATTAACAAAACATACAACAGCAAATACAAATATGTTAAAAATACGTATACACTTTTTCTCACAAAAATGCGTTCACACAAAATGCGACAAATACATGCAAATATTAGTCATAAGATATTCGACATTAGTCAATTAGTATCCCCAGAATACGAACTACATACGTGGTGTCTTATAAGACACCACTACATAAATATACAATATACCGGTATTAGTAGAGGAAATGTATTCATATAAAATGTGTAGTTTTAAAGCAGGGATTACCAAAGCGGTCGATAGCGGCCCCTGAGGGTCAATAACCACCTTGGATACCGCCACCCGGACAATCACAATGTTTTTTAAATTGGTTAGTTTTTTGCATCAAAAAGAAAAAATAGGGATAGGTTATTTAAAACTAATATGACAAGGGCGACCGAAGGTATAAATTAATTTTGAAACCGGGGTTTCCTCCTCAAAATAAATTTGGGAATCCCTGTTTTAAGATGCAATAATCGTCAACCTTACTAATATAAAAAAGCGAGAGTTTGTGAGGATGGATAGGACTCTATTTGTTAGGCCTAGCGCATATATACAACATTTACTTGAACAACTATTTAGTTTTAGGTCGAAGTAAATAGAAGAGAACGTATTATAGCTCAATTAAAAATCAAAAATCCACATCGATCGCGTTTGTATAAATAGTTGTTCAAAGTTGAACCGACAGTTCAATTCGTATTACCTGGACGAAACAATCGATTCGCGACTATTCACCAGTCAATAGACGAAACAAGAAAACGAGTCAATCGTCAATTGGATTCACTGTATCAGGATCAACGTTGACTAAACTGTTTGATGGTCATAAAATATTATTATTTTTATTTTTATTAAAAAAAAGATAAAAAAAAAAAAAATCGTAGAAGCAACAACTCGACTATAATTGATCGAAATAACAATTATATATATGCGGTAGACTTCATAGTGCAAAATGTAGACTTGATTGATACAAAGACTGTGATTGACAGACTGTTTGACAGTGTGATTGACAGAGGCTTTTGTTGTATTGAGAGAGTATGCACATCCAGTGTCTTTTGAGTTATTCAATCGCCACCAAACCATACTACTCAAGCGGTCCCGTTAATTCACACCACCATAGTTACATACTAACACCTTTGAGTTAACCTTCACCATTTGAGCGGTGGTAGTCCCCACTCCTACCACCACTCTTGTAATGTTCAGCTTTAACACCAATATTCTTCTTTCTTTCCACTCTTTCATACCACAAACGTTATTGTCTCCCTTATCTCTTTCCAGCAAACTTTATACCAAGTTTCCCCTTCCACCTCATTCAACATTTAGATAATCGTCAATATCCGCCAAATAATTTGCCGAATAACAATGAGGATGTAAACGCCACGCATGAATATAAAGTAGGTATTGTTAACGCATAATCTTTTGATTTGCACTAAAAACCGACACCACATCAATGGTTGCATGTTGGTTCTTCCTACTTTGCAAGTATCTTTGCGTATAAATAACGTATTCTGTACTCGACACGATTCGATGTACTTTTAACACGAATCAAAAGAACATGCATTCGTATACGTATTTGTGTACATATTCGAATATGTGTTCGTGGACAAATTTTACAATTTTACATATTCGTCGTGATTCGGCGAATTATTTGCGTCTACCTCAACGTTACATTACATACAACCAAAATTAGTTTTACACCTCGACCTCCCCCAACCAAGTTACAATTGTACCCTCAGCCCCACCTCCCACACCAACCAACCCTTTCCCCCTCCACACCATTAAGCTTTACGCCTCCCCCCCTACCTTGGGGCGTCCTCGGCGCGGGCACGGGCCTGGCGGCGAGGTCGGACAGCGAGATCGCGCGGCGCATGCCCGCCGCGAGCTCGTCCGTCGCGGCCGGCGGCGAGCGGGCCGCTGCGACACCGCGCGTTGTTAGGGCGATCTGACATTGGCCGTCGTGGGGCCTTGGGACTTTGCTCTTTTTTCAAGTGAAACATCTTAGCGCGCAGGAGGGTAAAATTTCGATGGATGAAACGCGACACGAAAATGTGCGACGTTTTTCTTATTTTTATATACATTTTAACGATCGTACATTAAGTTAAAGGTAAGGATGGTAAGTTTACTTATAATAATTTTTCTTGACCACTTGAAAGTGTTTTGTACTAATTTCGTGCAAGGACAATATAAACAGATTTAGGGCGCCTTTTCTCCTCCTTAACGTGAGCAAGAAAAGAAAAATCTATAAACAAGGGCACCTTTTTTTTTAATCGACAAAAATCAGAGTCTATTTATACCGGAACTTCCCCTCCTACAGTGTATCTCAGACTAGTCGACATTTTTTCGCCCATCGCTCATGTAATCGTGATATTTACAGTACAAAACAGGTGTTAAAGCGTGGACGTACCCGGGGTCGAACGACTAGTATTTATTTTTCGAGTAATTTATTATTATAATGATTATATTTTTATCTGTCGCAAGGCCATTCACTTAGACCATAGTCAGATCGCCGTTTTAAACAATAAGCATATAAAATAATAATCAAACATGTTGTACGTGTCCAGATAAGGTACAGACGTCACAGTAAAACGACATGATTTTATCGATGTGTCCGTAACAACGCACCGTGTACGTACACTTTACGTGCACGTGTGAGGATTATAAGGTCGATTCGGACTAACTTTAGTCTAAAATTTTTGCCTCAATCTAAACATATACAACACCTTGGATATACCCTAATACACACTATGATAAAACCGTGCAGTGACGATAAAAAATAAACACAACATTCCTAAAAAAATAAATAAAAATTATTACATTTATAAATTCGGAAAACATGCTTACAATGCAAATAAGTCATACGAAGCAATGATTTGTAATATGTTGTGAAGTGCTATTTAAATTGGATAGATTATAATCTTACAGCTCCACTACACAATGGTCCATGATGATAAAACTGTATATGTTAGTCTTATATTATAAAGGCGAAAGTTTGTTAGTATGTATGTGTTTGTTACTCTTTCACGCAAAAACAACTGATTTAATTTGGAATAAATTTGAAGCACAAGTGGTCTATGACTTGGATTAAGACATAAGATACTTTTCACAGTAGTAAACATGGCCCAAATGAGTGGAGCGACGGGAAGAAGTTAGTATTATCTAAACCAATGCTGAATTGTGACTTACATAGTATATTTTTAATATTTAATTTTAATAGTCAATAAGTTCAATAAAATAAAGATCATTCTATATTGGATGTAATACTGTAATATACTGATTTTTTACTACTTATGTTTATTCGGATTTGGACTATTGTGTAAGCGCCTTAACACTGAACTATTAAAAAAAACCTCACAAAAGATTACAAATTTAACTTAAAGTACCTAAAGATTTAGAACGAGTATGTAGACATCTATACGAAAAGAAAATATACAAAAGCGAAAGGAATAGAAAAAAACGTAAGGGAACCACGTCTACGTCATGCGCCCAACCTGGCTGCAGCTTCGATGGCAACACTTGGACTTGCAGCGGCATCCTCCTGACCAAACCCCTGACGTTCCCCGAACAAATCACCGGCCTGATCTTCCCTAACTCCAAGCCCATTCTCGGCGGAGCTCTCATCACCTTCCGAAACGGTGTCTTCGGGCGATTGAAACCGTAGAAGCTCATTCGCTTCGGTGAGTTCGTACAGCTCGAACTGGTCGTAGACGACTCGTAATTCTCGCTGTCTAAATGTACATCCGTCTTAGGTATCACCATTTCGTTGTAGACGCGTTGCGGTAGCGCTTTTAGAGGCCTCATTTCGTTCTGCACTGTGTTGTTTAGTTGCGTTTCTTCCGCGTGCTCGTTACCGGCTTCGTTTGATACGTCTACACCTTCAACCGTCAGCCCTATCTGATCCGTGTCTAGAATATCCGGTAGACTCAGATTACGCTTGATTTCCTTATTATCTGAGTTTTCTGTATCAGTGTCAGCTTCTTCTAAAGTCAGTGACGCGAAATTCGGTACAGTCGTTTGTTTCGTGGCTAGTTTCTCGAATTTCCTCGACAAAACCTTAACTACTCCTTTGCCGTCGTTAATATTTGCCTTTAGCGGTCTCATTCTCCATTCTTTCAGTATCTTCTCTTGGAGAATCTTCCGTTCTTCCATTTCGACCAATTTGTTAATGATTTCCAATTTACGTTCAATGTATTTGTACTTCTTAACTTCATCGCTCATGTCCGGAGCTATATTTTCCTTAGATTGTATATTTTGGCGACTATGACACGGCGCGGTGTGGTCAAATTCCTTCTTATCGTTTTTGTTCATTCGCAAATTGATTTGATCTTTGGAATTCTTGTTATAATTGTACTTATTGTCGTGTTCAGCGTAATAGTCTAGCGAGTCTTTAGCAAAGTCGTTGTGACTGTCCTCTATGACATCCAGAGAATCCATACTGACTTGATTCATTCTGTCCATACGTTGCATTGCGTACACTTCTAAACTATCCAGTTGCATTTCGGATTTATTTTCATTAACATCTTTCTCTTTGACGAAAACGTCGAAAGTTTTCTCAGAATTGTCTATAGATTCCACCTGATTGGAGTTTTTATCTTCCTGTTTTTTATTTGATATGTAGTTTTTATTTTGCAACCCGTCCAACTTAGCTTTGTATTGTGATGATATCGACGAACTTAGAGTACCTTTCTCTAAGCCTGCTTTCAACCGATTATTCAACTTAACCGAAGACGTCCTTTTCATAGGTTTAGGGGGCTTGTGGGGAACAAACTCCATAGTAATTTTCACATTATTATTCTTCTGACCGGAACCTCTTTCAAGGCTCTTCGTAGTGTTGTTATACTTAGCGCCATTCGCTTTTTCTTTGTTCAGCTGATTCTTATTCATCTTGGTCTGCGTGCTTTTCCTTATTTGCTCCTCAAACTTCTCCAGATTCTTCTGCACGTGGGAGTTTCTCTTCTCCATCAGATTTTTCAGCGGATTTGGCTTCGAAGCTGGTTCTAGGACCACTTCGAAGCTACAACTCTTCGATTTGACCATTGTGTTATTATCACAGCCCTCCATTTCGCTCACGTGCTTATGTTTATCCGCAAACTTTGGCTGTAATGACTTACTAGTGTTAGCCATATAGTCTCCCTTATTTAGTCTTGGTATTTCATCTGTTTTCTTCTTATCGCTCGTGTACTGTTGTATGTTGTTACCGTCGAAGTAATATGCGATATTCTTCGCGGGCGGTGGCTGTTGCTTTGACGCGGAGTCATACAAACTCCTAGATCTAGTTACAGTCTTATGACCGGAGAACTCCGAAGTCGGTATATCAAAACCGTACACTTTTCGTATGGGAGGTTTTGGGGTAACTATAGGCGGAGGGTGTTCGTGATAGTCTACTTTGGGACTTGAGCTTTCTGCTATATAATTATTATACATGTACCCAGTTAAATAGGGCACGTTATTAGGACTAGAACCATAACTTTTCGACGTATTATCGAATTCGTAACAACTTTTGCTATTCGGCACTCCTATGGCTTGCGTCTTCTTTCTGACCGGTCGAGCGCCTTCAAACAGCATCTCTAACGGCGCGCTCTTAGTACACTCCGAGTCGTCGGATAGGACGCTTTCCAGCGAGTTGCAATTCGTACGGGACAATTGGTTGTCGTTGTCCAAAAACTCGTCTGATAACACCGATTCCTGGCTACAACTGGACTTCATATACTTCTTCTGGTTTAGGAAGAAGCTCGCGCTGCTATGTCTATGATTCTCCAAATAGTGCGCGTCCGGTTCATTTATGTTCTCAAACGAACAGTTTTGAGAATCGTTCAAATTGTACCGACTGTCCGTGAATTTCGCTTGTTGGAAAGCAACCTCATTGCCATACTTCAAGAATATCTCGTTCGAAACGCTCGAACAGTTCGAATTATCGCTCAAAACGGACTCGTTCGATCGAGTCACGCATCGCTTAGTGAGAACGCTTTGACACCGATACATTCCGTAGTTCGGATGCATTGAGTCTTCGTCCATAATATCGTCGAGGTTCGACGGCATGTTGCGTGGCAACGTCGAACTCTTCTGACCTATACAGGGAGGCTTCATGGGTACGGCCGGCTTCTCGAACGTTCCGCCGTATATCTCGTAATTCGACACAGATCGTCGAGGCATTCCGCTCGCCTTGGCCCTGGTGTGTTTCTTACAAATCTTCTTAGAATACAGTTTATTCTTGCAACTAACGTCCTGACTTAAACTGCAATCTTCTAAAGAATCGGACGAGAAGTTACCATCATCCTTTTCCTCGACTTCTTTGCTCGGTTTGAGGTCCAGATTTCCAAGCGAATTCGGTTCGAAATCGTCCAAATCACCATACTTTCGAGTGATCTCGGCTATCATTTTCTCGGTGTCGCTCTGAATCGTGTCTACTATGCTCTTGCCGCTATCCTTCATTCTATTATCGAGACCTACGAAGAAGCTCAAGGAATTCCTCTTTTTAGGATCCACGGGATTTCCTTTAGGCTTTTCATCGTTTTTAGTCTGATTTTGGGGTACTTTATCCGCCCATTTACACTCCTCCGAGACGGGTGAAACCGGACACGATTTATAATTCTTAAAAATGCTCCTAGCGTTCGGTTTCGGTGTTTTGGGCTGGGGTTTCTCTGTTAGATTCAGATGAAAGTTCCTCGGCGGGACTTTCGGTGGTTCCTTATCTTCGTAGGCGTTCGGAAAGAGCCTGTTGAAGACCTTCGACGGTACCGGCTTCTTCCCCATGTCTATCGTGAAAGCCAACGCCTGTTTCTGTGGTTGCTCCTTGAATTTTGGATACTGATTCGTATGACGATCGGCCACCCCTTGAGGGGGTATGTTAGTAGGTATGCTATCCAAGTACTCCGGCATAAGTTTATGGTTTAAATTCGCGGGTATAGCGTACGGATTCTTGTTACGATAGTCCAGATTCACAGTCTGGTAAGGGTTGAGGCTGTCAAAGTAGTTACTGTTCAAGCTATCTAGCTCTTCGATACAAAGAGGGGGGTTAGTGAATCCTGGCGAGCGTTGGGAGGGAAAACGGTTATCTGTTAGTATTACAATATATCGCTAAATGAGAACGAAAGGGACGTAACACAAAATTGCGAGAAATTTAACTAAATATTTACAATTACTAATAACGTTATCTATCGTCTAGCGCAGTGTTTTTCAACCGTTTTCATGTCACGACCCCCTAGTATCATTTTTTTTGCGTAACGATTATTTCGGTAACATTAGTTTAACATATCTCTTTAAAATATATTAATATATTTTACTAAAGTACCTACTTCTCGTGACCTCTCTCGTGATTCCCCTACAGAGTAATCGCGACCCCCCAGAGGATTGCGACCCACAGGTTGAAAAACACTGGTTTAGCGAATTGATGACCATTTCGTGGTAGAAAAGGACAAACATAAATATTACGTCATATTATTTAGTTATTTCCAAAAAATGCATATTTCGAATCAGACCCCTTTCATTCTCACAAATATGATAATGCATTATGATAATGTTAGTGATTGATTAGCAATTTGTTTACTTATGTAGTCATTTATATTTAGTTAAAAGTCAAATATCATTAACTATAATGATTTAGGATTCATATATTGATAAATGATGTCTATTACATTGAAGAGATTTTGTTACTTATGAATGATTGTGTTGACATAAAAACAGTTTCTCGAAAACTTACTGGTCAATCTTGTCTAACTAATATTATAAAAACTAAAGTTTGCGAGTATGTATGCGTGTTTGTTACTCTTTCACGCAAAAACTACTGATTGGATTTCTCTGATTTTTTTTATAGTATGGAAGTAGCAAACGAGCATGCAGCCCACCTGATGGTAAGTG
>DWTU01003381.1:0-10475 GCA_018251515.1 Cecropterus confusis
CTATCTACCATCAGGTGGGCTGCATGCTCGCTTGCTACTTCAATACTATAAAAAAAAACTGAAAACATATTAAAAAGTGTTTTATGAAGAAAAATGCTCCTTATTTTTCGTAATAATATAATATATAGTAAACAATAAAATATTATGTTTTTTGATTTATTTATATACCACTTTTCATATTGATATATGTTTTATGTTTTTTTTTCAGCGCTGATGATGAGGATAGCCTGGAAAGTCGCACTGAGGAGGCGGTGTTACCCGCCGCGACCGCTTTGCGGCAGTCACCTCTTCTCGACGAATGTCCGTTAAAGGGCCCGCCTAAATGCCCACCAGCTTCCAAAAGGTAAACGGGCAAAGAATATTTCTCTTCTACTTTGTCCTTATAAAGTAACATTTACATATATATGTTATCTTCGTATCTACAGATATCGTACCCACGATGGGACTTGCAATAACCTCAGCCGCCTCCGATGGGGTTCAACAATGACCCCTGTGCAACGCTTCCTCCCCCCAGTTTACTCCGACGGCATACAAGCTCCCCGAAGATCCGTTTTCGGTTCCCCACTTCCATCCGCAAGAGAAATTAGTGCCCTCATCCACGAGGATCATAATATAGAAAATCCTGGTATCACCCATCTTCTGATGCAATGGGGACAGTTTTTGGATCATGATGTGACGTCATCGTCCCAATCCCGCGGCTTCAACGGGTCCGTACCAAGATGCTGCAAGGACGGCGGCAGGGACTTTATTCCTAAAGAGTTTCTCGTAAGTTTCACCCTAAAAATCACGCTTAATTACAGTTTATTGTAAATTTTACTGAAGTTAATCTTAACTGTAGACTAATGAGCCATTTATTTTCCATAGCACCCTGAATGCATGCCCATACCAGTACCTCAATCTGACCCATTCTATGGCCCTCGTGGGGTCAGGTGCCTGGACTTCATCAGGTCGTCTCCTGGTCCTCGTGATGATTGCGCGCTGGGCTGGCGTGAGCAGATGAACCAAGTATCCGCATATATTGATGGGTCTCCATTGTACGCCAGCTCAGCTAGACAGTCTGATAAGCTCAGGCTTTTTAGAAATGGTAAGTCAGTTAATATTGTATCTTGCCTATTGATTTTTTATTCAGCTTCCAAAGATTTTTTTCTCACACAACTCAAAACCGGTTATCTAAGAGAAAACAGTTCAGGAACTAGCAAGAATATGCAAAAAAACTTACGATTACGCATAATTTGAATATAGCAAAAATAAAGTCCTGATATTATTAAAATTTTAAAAAATTGTAGTAGGTGTAACTAATGCATTCAGTAGTGCAGATATAATGAAACCTACGGACTGTACCTTAACAATTAACATACCTTGACGTGTAGGCATTATTATCATACCTATATTTATTATTTTGAGTTTCTGTAATTCTAGCTACTCCATCTTATAAGATTGATTTCATATTAAACATTAATATACTTGTCAGGTATGCTCCAATACGGGCGGGTGCAGCAGCGCCGGCCGCTGCTGCCGCGCGAGCACCGCGACGAGCTGTGCCGCGGGGGCGCCGTCTCCACCGACTGCTTCAAGTCCGGAGACGGCAGGGTCAACGAACACCCTGGGCTGGTCGCCGCGCATATCGTGTGGTTACGGCAACATAACAGGTAGAAAAACATAAACGAACAACAGGAGATAGACTTGACAATTTGTAGTTAAGAGCGTATATTATGCATCAGCCGTGTTCTGTGTTGTGTGGTGTCCGTCTTCAATAGTAGCAGCTCTCTTGTCAGATACTAAGGGGTAAAATACAGGGGATGTGCTTCAGCGTCTTGATTTGTAACATAACCCCTTGAGGTCACCAACACGCATGCCAGGCGACTATGCCTAATGGCAAAAACCACCATTATTGGAGGCCATTGTCCAGCCGTGGACCTCAAATAGATACAAGATGGATGGATAATGCTTGATGCATTGATGTCATGAGAATATGGCACATTATCCGATATGGTTCTTAGGTAAATTTGTTTGCTGAAAGAATTGCTTCTTTCTACCACTAGAAACTAGAAATCTGCATTGATCTACGGTACGATAAGAAAGTACAACCAGCAGTTCAAGACAAACGGGTCGATTCCCATTCAATATTAACTAAAGATAAGAAGAAAGGAATATGTTTCTAGTTCTATAATTAACGTTACTTCTAGGATGGCGCAAGAGTTGGCGCACCTGAACCCGCACTGGAGCGACGAGAAGATCTACCAGGAGACGCGCAAGATCGTGGGCGCCATGCTTCAGCACATCACCTACAGGGAGTTCCTGCCTATCGTGCTCGGTGAGGATACCTACGTGCAACAAACTTGATATAATGGACGGTTTATTTATTCAGTAGCTTTCAAGGCATTACTTGAATAGGATATCTCATATCTGCACAAAGTAAAAATTGTTGGTCCATTTCATTTACAATGATTCTCGTCATGGTAAAACATATTTTCGCAAATCGCCAACAGAAAAATCTCAAAGCTCAAATAACCTCACCGTAATAATCATTCGCTATTTTGATTAAATGTAACGATATTCTAATCTATCTATCTATCATTGTTGGAATGTCACGATTATCTCCTAAAAATGCTCGAAGAATATTTATAATATAAATAATTTACTTTTACTATTAATAATAAAAGTAATTTACTAACTAAAGGAAACCATTCCAACAATAATCACACATCTTTATTGTGTTCTCTCTAGGTACTGAAGTAATGACTCTCTTCGAGTTAGAACCCCTTAAGAAAGGCTACTACAAGGACTATAACCCCAAGATCAACCCCAGTCCAGCCAGCTCCTTCGGATCCGCCGCCTTCCGCTTCGGCCACAGCCTCGTCCAAGCGTCTATGGTCCGATTCGACAGATTTCACCGGCCACTAAGTAACAGTAAGTCAGACATAATATCTAAGAATTTCATTTTATTAAAAAAAGGTGTGACTTTTCTAAGAGATGCGTATCTGATGTACCCGAAATTCCCACAAATATACACAGACTTGTGAACTTAGTTCGAGTAATGAAAATTCCCAAATTGCATTTCCCATTCGATATTCCTATGGTCCCATTCTAAATACTAAATTCAGTAATGCTCAACTTGTGCAACCTATAGTAAAATATGTCGTACCTCCTGTCTCCAGACGTTTCCCTTCATGACGAGCTGACCAACCCATCCAACATCTGGAGCATGGGTGCCGTGGACAGATTACTCTTGGGGATGCTGAATCAACCAGCCCAGAGGCGAGACGAGTTCATTACTCAGGAGCTCACCAATCACCTCTTCCAAACTCCACACTTTGACTTCGGTATGGACCTTGCTGCTATCAACATCCAGAGAGGCAGAGACCACGGGGTAGGACCCTACACGGCATGGAGAGAGCCTTGTGGCTTAAGTGCTATTGTGGACTTTGATGACCTGATGCGGGTAATGCCGATGAGAGTCGTGAGAAAACTGAAAGTTCTGTACAGGTAATTTGAGTCCTAAAACTTGACTATATTATCACATGGTTTTTGATACTTCCTGTTAATTTCAGAAATGGGCGTCGTTTTGAGTGGTAAATTATTATTTTTTTAGGCACGTAGAAGACATAGACCTATTTACGGGGGGCATGGCCGAGCGACCCGTTGTGGGTGGCTTGGTTGGACCAACCTTCGCTTGCATCATCGCACAACAGTTTTCCAATCTGCGTAAAGGGGATCGGTTTTGGTAAGTTTATCGTTATACCTATGATTAACAATCTAACTGTGAACTTGGAATTGTCACTTGATATCATCATATGGAACGAATCATGCGCAACTGAACAAAATAAAATATTTTTCAGGTACGAGAATGGCGGTTTTGAGTCTTCGTTTACACCAGCCCAATTGCAACAAATCCGTCGTATAACTTTAGCGCAAGTACTATGTAAAACCCTTGACACAATCGACAGCGTCCAACCATTCGTCTTCCTTTCCCCTAATAACCCTGACAATGAGAGAATTTCCTGCCTAAATGGAATTCTAAACAACTTTGACTTATCTCCATGGGTCGAGATAAATTCTGAAACTGACTTTAATAACATTAAGAAATCTGACGACGATGCACCTATAACAGAAAAACCCAAACGACCTAAATCCACTACAACTGTTAGACCCACGACAAAAAAGCCTCCGAAAGGAGGAATACAATCACACAAACTCTTACAAAAGAAAACATCTACTGACTCTGACTCGACTAAAACTATGAATCATAACAAACTTAACAAAACTGATTCGACTGTGACTGACAAAAATTCTACGAATACTAATAGGACTGACATCCAAACTGACTCGACTAAATCTAACGTAACAAAACCTAACATAACACAACCCATAGATGACAAACTAGACTTTAAAAACAAAAGTAGACGTTACGACTTTGAGAGTGATAGAAGATACACTAGACCAGCTCAATACAATGACTACGAAGACGACGTACAGAGTGTTCAATCCGTTGTTGTTAACAACTTACAGAATAAGCGACCATACAGCAGACCATACTTAACAGTGACTGAGAACATTGACAAATACACTTATCTTATTAACTACGTACCTCGACCGACACAATCATGGCGACAAACGACTAAACGGAACTATGACAGAGATGTGGTTAAAGTGACTTATCAAAACTATGACAACACTTACAGACGACCTAACAGACCTTACTATAACAGACATGAATATGACAATGAAGATGTTGACTCCCGAAATAGCAGACCAACTCAACTGACTGACTTTGAATCTAGATCAAACGACGATGCTACATCCACGACAAAGACCCAACAGACTACTGAGAGCAACAAAATTACTTCGACTACGGAAAACTTATACAAACTTGTGACTTTCGGATACATAGGAACATACAGAGGCGACATGACTGACGACAGACTAAAATCTGACTCACTGACTAAAACCGACTCTGACCGTGACAGTATTAGCAAAGACTTCAATACTTACGATACTAAAAAAACAGACGTTACTGAAAAAGATGACATGACTGATACAAGTAATACTGGGAAACTCTCTACTTTCATCTTATATGACACTGTAACGAAGCCATATAACATTAGACGACGACACGACGACCAAACAAACTCAAAGACTAATAAATATTACTACTTAGGCAACGTTTTACACAAATACCCAGACAATGACTCTGACATGACTAAAATGGAGTTAAATGAAAAGAAAGAAGATATTTTAAAGAAAAACACTTCTATGCCGGGAGTTACCGAGGAAAACTTACAAGAGCGATCAGTTTCTGACAAAATGGAGCCTTTTGATGACATAGAGCCAAAATCAACAGATCAAATAAGAGGAAAACTCAAAAAACCTTCTGGACCAGCAAAAACTCCATCCGTGGCGTTCCAAATAATTCCCAGCGAAAACAGGCAAGTAAAAGTGTCTACTTTAGAAAAATCGAACTACTGGATACACATTTAGGTCATAGTGAGTTCAAAATTACATGTGTTAGTTACGGTAAATAGTTTAATACGTAAAAACAATAATTAAAATATATTTTATAGCTGCATATCAACAATTTCAAATCCTCGGGAAATATATATGATGCATTTTATAATCATTACATGATTACAAAATAAATCAATCCATGACAAACTTATTATTACTTTAAAAATGCTCAAGTAGATGATAAAAAATATTATAAACGTATTTAAGGATTAGCTTTTAAGGATATTTTCTTATTTCCAAAAACCACACCTGTTTGATGATTCAACCTTTTTGTTGACATAATATATTAACTCCTTGAGTGCATATTTCAAAATCATACTGACGTTTTTTTAGAATTTAATTTGACTTTCATTTCTTTCCAGTCCATCTCAATGGGCGGTATATGACGAGAAGGAGGATCTGCCAGACAGCTTGCCACATAAAATGCCGATCCTCAACGTGGACCCTTACGCTTTGAGGGAAGTCCCAAGACCCATGAACCTTAACTCCATTAGACGACGACCAGGAAGAGCTTAAAATATGTATTTTAATATAAAACAACTACAATTAAAAATTACAATTAAAGTATACCAAGTGTTAGTTAAAACAAAAAATATTTTTAGTAAGCAAATCTCTTGATAATTATTAGGTACGAAGAAGTCTAAAATATTTAAAAAATGACGTAACTTGACCAATATACTAGACTAAATACTAAAAATGACTGGAAAAGACCTAGTTGGACTATTATGACTAACTAACGACTAACTGACATAGAACGGTTTCACTTCGGACTTACATAATTAGCACACCTAACACGACAGGCAAACTTGACTTATTCTTCTACTGACATTTCTGTATTGTGACAACTTGACTAACTCCTGACTTTGACTGACACAATGACTGACCAATTAAGCAAGCGCTTGACAACTTTAATAACCTTTGCATAAATAAATAAAAAATCGACAGTATACTTTTATTATATAATCGACTGAAATGAAATTTGACTAGACTGATTTTAAAATAACTTTATAAAATTAAGTACAGAGAAAAAACAAAACTTTAAGAACGATAATCATGACAATTTCAAGTGTTAAGGAAAACAGACGAAGTCCTTGCATATAAAAAATATGTAAGCGTATACAACATATTAAATGACAATTTTAGATTACATGACAAAGGAGATTATGACAATATCTACAGGCTGACGATACGCTAAAAGACAAAGAATAAGAAATGACTAATACACTAGACGATAAAGGATAAAATAACACATGTGAAGACTACTAGGTTAGATAAGTACTTAGTTAGAATTAAATACAGAAAACACTGACTAAAATACATACGTTTTTTCTGACTTCTGAACTGACTTATGACGAACGTGAATTATTGACTATCAACTATTGCTTAGACAAACAGACAATTGACTTAGACTACCAAGGTACTTATTTAAGTTAATTTATAAAATCTGATAAGTCTGTAGTATCTCATATTTTAATTTATATTTTTAAAATAATTTAATACTTACAAGACTGAAGTATTCTTAAAATTACGCTACATGTTGAGTTTATCTGATATTTGATACATATTTATACCTAGAAACCTATATACCTAGAAAAATATACTCACATCACTCACTCATAGTTTTATCCATAAGCAGATTTTAATTTCATTATTTTACTAAGTGACTAACATTGACTATGACTAATGACTCGATTTGACAATAATTCTAATAAGTATTTTTACAAACTAAATAATACCTTTAACTTTAAGCAGAGGAACCATTTTACCTATAATAGTTGATTGTATGTTTATTTTTATTTTTTTAATCTACATAATATATCTATATCCTACACAGCTCATTTATATTTTCAGTTTTAAAACAGTTATGTAAAATAATCACATTACTATGGAATATTATAAATGAAGCGTACCACCGAACATTACATAAGGAAATATATTAAGATACCTGTATGTTATTTTCCTGCCTTTGTTCAAAATGCTGCATAATGAATCTTGTGCCTACTCTTACAGTAATTGCTAACATGTATAGGTACTCAAATTCATAACAATTGGATAACATAAACTACAGTAATTATTTCAATAATTTATTTTTAAATATACAGTAAGATAACTTAGATAACAACATTGAGATATCCCATTAATAGGACAACACATACATGACACGATTATGTAACAAATATATATTACCTAATGAATACTTAATAACAAAAAATTTGTATGTCTACTACAAATGTAACATACATATTATTAAGTAGATAGTTTTAAGTTACATTTGTGAAAAATATTTTTAAGAATGAAACTAAGTATTATTTATATGTCATAAAATATATAACATAGGTTCCAACAAAATACTTGATATATCAGTAAACTTTCTTTTTATTATTTATTCACTATTATAATGATTTAACTGTGAATAAATGATTGTAAAAAATATATTTTTTTTTTACTTTATCGCCGATTTAATCTTTGGCTTAAAATTATGGATAATAATCTGCAAGTCTTAGTTCATAGATTTCTATGACTAATGTATATTAGTGTGCAGAACCTCATATGCACAAATTATGGCTTTCGCAATTAAAATACTAATTTTATTTACATAATTAGGATTTTTTTTAATTAATGGCCATAAACTAGATTAGCTCAATGTAAAGAAATAGGCTTCGAAATTATATGACATTAAATTATTCATTTGTTACTCTGTTACTGTTATTTGCAGAACTATTAATTAATTACATAGTAACATCAACAAATATTAAGAAACAAACAAAGCAATATTATCTCAACAGGAAAATAAAATTTCAACATTAATTACTTAAGCATTTTATTCATACAATAAGTAGTGTTTACTTGTCTTATACTGATAAGAAACCACTATTTGTAGTACACTACTATAATGTGATATGATGTATGACAAGATTGCAATTACAATTTTAGAAAAAAAATCAACTAGAATATGTTGACTTGACGTTACAACTGTATTTCTGCATTTTTCCAATATTCATGCACTTATAAACTTTTTCAGAAATTTGTGGTTATAAAGTATAATTAAATGAAAACTATGATGTTTATAATAATCATATTTCAGCATTATAAGGTTTTAAATTTTGGTAAAATGAGTAAATCAATGCTTAACAATAAATATAAAATAAAAGTTAAGTAAGAAGTTAAGTAAAAATCAATATAATTTAAGTTTTAATTACAAATTTCATTAAGTCTTAGACAGGTACTAACTAATTCAAAATTCTCACAACTTAAACTTAAATATTTGCACAACATTATGTTTAATAATAGTTTCTCCAATAACAGTAAAAATAGGTGAATACAAGGGTTTTAAAAATTTTGAAATAAATAAAATATTATTATTTTTTTAATAAAAAAAAAAACAATAATTTCAAGTTATTCACTTTATATACACTACACTTATTTAAACTAATGAGTTTGCCTCCTATCACCTGGCCTAGGAGTCTAAAATATTTGATATACACATTGAAATAAATATAGACAGTAAAATAATGTATGATATTGAACTTTTTGTTATGTATCTTTTTCCAAATAATATTAGAATTCTGATATTCTTTGACTACAATACCAGTACTGTAGAATAAAAAAAAATTTGCTCCTACGACTGCTTTTTGAAACACCAATATTCACACATATATCAAATCAACAGTTAACCACTAAAATAGCAAAATATTCACCATAACTAAATTTATAAGCTGACGTTAGACTCATGTTCCACCATCATCTATTACTTTCTGAAGCCTTTATTGCCTACTGTCACAATGATAAATTAGTCTTTGGAGTAGGAATATGTAGCCAGCCTTCAGTATTACAAATTATATATAAATGGTAACAATATCTGGCTGCACTTATGATATATGTACAACATCCATCTAGTCCCTCTCAGGGTAGTATTGGTATAGCTCCTTAGCCATTTCCTGAGCAAGCTCCATTGTACTAGCACAGAGGACTCTCCGTGAAAGTATATCAAAGGGCCCTCCAGCAGGATCTATGCATACTCCTCCAGCCTCCCGAACAATAATGTCCCCAGCGGCAATATCCCATGCATGAATACCAAACTCAAAGTATGCATCAGACCCACCGAGCGCAACCATGGACATGTCCAGAGCTGCTGAGCCCAAGGTACGTACGCCGTGGCCCTTGGAAGTGATCATCTTAAAATTCTCAAGAACGCACTTCACCTTGTCCGGATCTCGACTGGTTCCTGACTCGTACGACAACAGTGCGTTGCGGAGCTCCTTAACCTGTGATACATGTATTTGTTTCTCATTTAAGAAAGCCCCCTTACCTTTCTTAGCAGTGAAAAGCTGGTTCAACATCGGATTGTATATTATACCGGCGACCACCTCCTTGTTAATCGCGAGACCCAATGAAATTGAACTGTGAGGGAATCCGTGAACAAAGTTCATGGTCCCGTCCACGGGATCGATGATCCAGGTAGGGTCGTCCGTCAAGATGCATTTGGCACCGTCGGCCACCGATTCTTCACCTATAAACTTGTGATCAGGGAACCTCTTTAAAAGTCCGCTGATAACAGTGCTCTCGACCTTCTTGTCCATCTCAGTGACGAAATCAATATCGCAGGACTTCAGCTCAAATGTAGCAAAGCCATCAACATGCTCTTTCATAAGGTTTCCCGCAGTTTTAACGAGATCCAATGCGACTTCGAAGTATTCGTCGATTGCGTCAGACATTATGAATAATGTTTAGAGTAAAATATATTAATAATCTTAGGTGAAGATCTTCGCAGTTCACGTATAAAAGAGCTAATAGAAAAAATAAAAATGAGAAATATCAAAATAATCGCAACTATACGTTCAACACGAACAGCTTACAAAACGTCAACTGAAGTTGTCAAAACAGTGTGTCACTCAGTGTTGCCAACTTTATTTTCTAGAGGATCGTATCACACACTAGGGAAAATCGTATTTTACCAAGAATTCTAGAAA
>DWTU01003382.1:0-10473 GCA_018251515.1 Cecropterus confusis
TATATGTGAGCCGGCAACCACACCCTTCCAACGAAACGCAAGATCTGCTTCACGCTAGAAATAGGTGTGGCGGTGGTTATTTGTAGAGAGAAAGAATTTATTTCATTCACAAAAGCCAAATAAGTTTGTTTATTATCTCAACAAGAAATTCGATCATGGTCGTTCGTTCACCCGTCCGTAGTAAGACAAGAGTGAGTTGTTACCGCCAATCGGTCTCGTGGCATTGACGAATTTCGTAACGAGCTTCATAATATTTTATGTCACGACTTCGGCTCACGAATTCGGTTTTTTTACTTTAATAACCCCTGATTGTCACGTATTGCACTTTTAATGTTAATTACAGTATAATAAAAATATATTTCGTCTTTTATCGATTAACTAAGTGTGTTAAAGATCGGTTATTTTATAGTTATATACAAATCCTTGTAAACGGGATAAACACCACCTGTTATAACACGGCCTCGGAAGGTATTATTAACGGTTAAACTATGGAAATATATTCGCATTCCATACTAGTAGGCGATTTTGTCAAGTGGTTCGTTGAACCGTTCTCCTTGCAAAACGAGCGGCCAAATTCCATCTTATCTAAACAATTAAGTGGTAAACAGTGAACACGAAGTTTAGACATCAACGAGTCCATATTATTAGTGCGAGAGCTTTATGTAGATATAATTGTTATACGTGTTTAAGAGATGTACATTGTACATACATCATTTTATATCCTTACATGTATTTTATGGTAAAATTAAATTTATGTAGTATGTGCAAAATACGTTTTCTTCCAACGTTAAATCTTATATGTGTGTTCAATGTGTTTCCATTTTAACTCTCCCTATCTCTACCACACATGTCACTACCATATTATACACGATTATAGATAAAATTTAATGTATTTCGTTTTAGACCTGTGTACCGACTAAACAAGAAAACTTGGGAGTTTTATGAGACTTGAATCCAGATATAGAAAATTTGGAAGTCTAAATTTATTTGTGTATGCCAAAATAGTACCTAAACATGTATAATCGGAATGAAGATAGTCGCAATTTACGTTACGAGAGCTTGTTTACTAATACTTATAAAAACATATTCTTCAACTTGGCTCTCGCGCCATGTATTTCTAAACGCTTAACGCAGTGACAGCGTGTCGTGAAGGCTGTACACTGTACAGGCTGTACTCTGCCCGCTCGCTCCGGACTGAGCGCACGCTTCCACTCCGTTCGAAACAGGTGCGATTGTTACGTTATTGTGCTGTTTTGTTTAAGAATATTAATTGCAAACGGTTGCACGAAGCTTTAGCAATAGTTTTTTAGCGTTCTGGAAGTTTTCATTGGTAGATAAGAATTGGGTTTTTTAAAAAATGTGGCTAGAAAACTTTTTATTGAAGTGTCTTAATTTGAAAACTGTGTCGAGCTTTCTGTTTATTTTAAACTTAAAAATCTTATTCTTTTTTTTGACTTGAAATAGTCTCTAGTCTTTATTTTTATTCATTTTCAGATCTTAATGCAGATTTTTTTTTGTTCCAGATGTCTTTGGTGTCTAAGTGATTGTTAACGAAAAAAACATCAACTGCAGACGGTGCATTGAAATGTGAATAGTGGTTTAATGGTGTTAAAATCGAACTTTGTTTGTGTGATTAGTCCTCAATGAAGGATTACGTGTAAATTCATTCGCGGTACCTGAAAACGATTCGCGATGGAGACCGAGGAACTTACGAAACTCGTCGACGGAATATACAAGGTAAGGGTTGATGTCTTTTTTTTTGTTAATTAGCTGACTCTCTGAAGTTGTAAATCGAATTAAAAAGTCATTGAATCGAAATGAACTATATTTGACATAAAATTAAAAACTTTATTTTGGAGATTTGTGGTTTACATTAAAAACATTTTTTTTATTTTTTCAAATAGTTGTTTTTTCTGTTTGGAAAAGCTTTTAAAGGCTCAATGTATTTTCATTATTAATTTAGTTTTTATGCTTTTTGGAATCATGGAGAGTTAAAGGCTGCTTTCAATCAAATATAAAAATAATATAAAAGAACATGAAAATTGACCTCAAAAAGTTGAAGTTTATAAAATAATACATGCAAAGATTGTAAAGCAGCAAAAACATTGAGTTAACATGTTGTATAATATAAACCCAAAAATGAAGCGTCTTTTATTTTTAACCGTCAGTTGGTACAGAAGTATAATACATACATTTACAAACAGTGGCAGATATTATCGTGTCATGTGTTGGTATTGTAATTTACATTTTTTGTAAGTCCACCACTTTTTGCATCATTGTTAAGATATCCTCAAATCTTCTGAAATCTGTTTTTACAACCAAGGCCATTAAAATAAAAATTAGCATAAGTTTGAAGCATTGTTTAGTAAATCTGCTAATCTGACATACGTTAAATATTCGTTACGTAAATACTTCTGTTGTAAACAATTGCTACTAGTTAACTGAGAGCTAATTAATACACTTTTATTATTTGTTTTCGCATAACTTAGGAGTTTAAGCATAAAAAACTTTCAGGTACTAAAATTTTCACTGTCATATTTTTTTTTTGGAAATGTTTATCACAAAACGGGTTTCACAAAACGGAATATTCAGAGGTTATTCTCGATTTCTAACGTACTTTATTACCATATTAGAGAAGTGAAAGGGACAGCGGCCTTATGGCTGCGTTAACGATAAATCCACACTTGGGGTAAAGAAATTGAATGTTATATAACTTAATACATGTATATCTGTTATAAATTTATCATTTTAACTTTGCTCTAATAGCAGATATCTGTGACGCATATGACTTAAACATAATAAGTTACAACGTTAATTTACGGAATATAACGTTCAACCTTAAAAGATAGATCAAATTATTGCATACATTTTACGTGCCAATTCTGGGCAGATGTTTCTCTTATTAGTGCAATAGCAAACCATTATCCGTCACGTTGCTTGTTGCAATCTTTTTTATGTCCCGCTGCTAGGCATAAGTCTTTATTCACCAAGCTACTGCAATGTTCCAAATGGGTGGAGTATTCAATCAATTTAATTATTATAATTACTTATATAGACATTTGTATATATTTTTTATGTTTTTTTAACCCTTATTCCAATTATTGTTCCTATTAGTTTTGGTCTCCGTATAAGGAAACATAGAAATTTAATTAAAACCTAAATAGCATAAATAGTGTTGCAATATTTAATAATATGGCAAAACCGTGTATCGTAAATAAAACGTGTTAAATTAATGATCATGTTTACGATCTGTATGTAGGCCGATGCAAGCGAAATCGACGAGATCGCCCACCAAAGATTTCAAACGTGATAGACATCTTTGAGATGTAATAGCGATTGTGATGTTGTATTCTTGTTAGGAGGGTGTAGAGATGCAAACTTGTTTCTTGCGTTCCAACTTAGTCTCCGGGATAAGAGTGCTGACATCTGAACAAACGACATAAGGTTTTTTTAAAACATGTAATTGGTCACTGCCGTCCATGGACATCTGTAATCAATCACAGGTAAGATCAGAGTCGTACCTGAGCTTAGTCATGTAACTATAATGCGTTACTAAGTTGTTGTTGTTGTTGTAGTTGTTGTTGTTGACCCCTGAGAACTAAGTTGGAATGCCTTGGATAAGTATGTCTTCCTTACCATGCAATAAAACATCATTCGAGATGTTAAATGTTTGTATGGAGAACCTGAAGTGTAGATACGGCTTAACATCCGAAGTATGTTTAGATGCGGCTTAACATTGAGTTTTTGAAAATTTGTCGTAATTTATCATATACTATTCAATTTCTACAGTTTTCTCCAAACCCAAAAACTGTCTAAGTATTACATGGAAGTTTCTTAAATCCATTTTGAACAGTCCCTGTAGATTTTTCCAACAAAGACTGTCAAACTCTGACGGATGGCAACCCTACACAGGAGTGACGCAGCATATTAATATAGCGATTGGTCTCAGAACCATGAACACAACAGGTAAACTAAATGCCCTTGTTATTTATTATGTTACGAACAGTTTATACATGCACTTATATTCATAGCATAAATAAATACACACTATGCATTTTAAAACTTAAACTTATTCATTTCGTTCTCCATATAAGTGTCTTTTTTTAATGAAGTAGCAAACGAACACGTAGTTCATCTGATAGTTAGTGGTTCACTGCTGCAGAAGGACATATCTAAGCTACTTCATATAGAACCAGGATTTTATATGAAATGTCAGATTCGTTGCTACACCAGACGACTAAGATGGTCGCCTCATATGAAAATGAGCCGGCAATCGCTATACAACACACTATAGGATATATATAATATCACCAATTTATATGAAGTGGCACAACGCGCTATTCATGTATAAAGTCTTCTTTTTTATACGAGACACCTATTAGAAAGACCCTTATACCTTTTTATTAACATTCCTTATACTTCTTGTAAAGCGTCATGTTACGCTCCCTTTCTTCGTAATGTGACCTTTGATAAGTAAATGACCTTTTATATTCTTCAAATAGGGTCGTTGAAGTAACGAACAAGAAAGTGAAAATCACCATTGGATACATTGACAGGCGGATCTTGTGCACCTGCCTTTAATGTCAAGGTCAAACGGTCAACGAAACAGCTTTGGGCGGACCATGTTCCATACGATTTCTCTAACTTGTTTATGCTGTGGTATTGTATACCGCATTCCACGTTCGAATTATGACTTTCGTTGGATCTTCTTTTTTGTTTTTTTAGTAATGTTCCTTATACCGACGAGCGAAGAGTTGAATGGTAGAAATTGTAACATAAAAAAAGCGTTATTCGTTCACAATTCGATTTACTTTTTTTCTGAGATATCTCATGAAATACAGTTTTAATTTAAAAATCAATTAATGAGGAAATATTTTAGGGGTATTTTTATTAAATTCTTGAAGCGAATATTTCGCTTGACCTCGGAGTCTCATACATATAATAGACACATTCAGTTAGAAACCAGGCTCGTCAAGAATTTGCATGCTATACCCACTGAACAGATTTTATATTAAACAACGCACATAATACTGTACTTAATAAATACCTTAACGCCTTTCAGAGTAAATAAATCTCCTTTTAATTATCTATTCCAGTAATAAACTGATCATACTGCATATAAATCATTAGCTAGGATCGTTCCAGGTAATATAATACGGGCATATCGCGTTATACAAATTAATTTCCTATTTTAATTAACGTCGTCGACTAAGATAAGTACCTTCTTGTTATAGGAATAAGGAATTTATTAGAGTGTTGTTTGTAAATCATCAACTGAATAGAGTTAACCAGATATTTATCAGAAGAGTCTTTAAAATATTTGTTTATGTGCACTTTTCCGTGCGTGTATGTGTGTAATATATAGTTGTGTAGTATTTTTATGGTTAAAAAAAGCATAAACAAGTAACATTGTTAAAAATATTAAAGCCAAAAACCCGAAAGCGTTTTTTTTGTTTATAACGATACATTTAATTTAACGGTAAATATGAGTTTTTATCTAAATAATCAAGTAATACTATAACTGTGTATATAGGTATTTATAGTGGTATATTTACTACCTTTCATTGAATACCCATATTGTCGTGATAATAAAAAAAAATGTAGGCGCCATTTTAAAAAAATAATAGCCTGTGTCACTTTTCAAACTAAGATGATTCTAATGATATGTCATACGTCACAATCCGTCACGCCGTTTGGGCTGTAGCACGTGCCAAAGAAATGGACATACATACACACAAACATACATACATACATACGCTCGAAAAACATTACCCTCCTTCTGACGTACTCGGGTAAAAAGAGTCGGAACGTTTAATTTTTTAATCAAATTTTTGTAATTTAAAATATTTATGTACAATGTTAAGCAACATCAGACGCGGGCGAAAGTTTTATGGCTGACTGCTAAGGTTATGTATCGGAGGCTATGATTTAATGTCAGTTCCTATTGTTATCATTAGACAACATTGATTGAACATCGTTGATTGTCCCAAGCGTCCGCTGTCCGGGCGATATTAAAACATCTGATATGAGTTACTAACTCGTGGGTACCTTCCGAAATGAACATGCCCTCCATCTGATGATAATAGTCTACTGGCGCCCATGGACACCAATGCTCAACTCTCGATAAATTTACAATCTTACCTCATATCGACATATGCGTTGATATTCTTGAAGACTAAAGTCGAATGCCTCGGATACGCAAAACCTTTGTCTCATTTAAAGGCAGAAATAAATGTGTCGTTGCCGCCAAAGTCGAACCGCAAAGGGTGTAATCCTTATACTCCTTCTCTAACCTAGAAAGACCCTTGTGCGGCCTTTCTAACATGTAGTCGTGTAACATTGTATTGTTTAAAATTGACAATATAATGTCATTTTAATAAAAACAAATTCGTTAATGCTCTCCAGAAATTATGTAAATATGACTCATTACACAGAGGAAGAATAAAACGTTTTATTACTAAATACTCGCCTGTGAGCCGGTGTTGTATAAGTAATAACTTTACAATGTGATTTTGATGAAATTGTAGAGTAACTCTGTACGTTTTGTTAATGTTTTTCGTACTGAAAGAAAATAATAATATTTTATTACGTACCATTCTAAATTGTACCATATGTGTTACACCCGTGGGAAATGTGAATTTTTCGATTTCGAAATACATTTTAATAAGTAACAAAAATGTTCGACAATCGACATTTTAACAGCGTGGGGGAGTCTCCAGGTTTCTTCAAGTAGTAGAGAGATTCCGTGTCCAGTAAAGTTTACATGACTAAATACATAATTGGGATTAGGATCAAATAAATATAATTAGACATTTGCGTAGTTAATCATACAAGTAAGTAATTATTATCGAATAGTTATACCGAAAATTTTCGCTGCAGTAGTCAGTCTGGTTAACGCTATTCGATTTAACTAGAACGTTTTAAGGTAGCAACAAACTTTGATGGGAATCACATTGTTGCGTCGATTAATTATTGAACACGGTTTAAGTGTAATACATTAGTGTAAGTAAGGCAGTTATTTTAACGTAGCGACAGAAAATATAACACGTTACTAACGAAGCAAAAACTACAACTGGCATTGCTTGAAACTCACGCGTACAAAATCTCACGTTGAATCTAGATGAATGAGAAGACTTAAATGAATTTATGTAATAACAGCGAAAAGATACTTTTGACTAACTATCGCAGAGCAAAACTTTTATAGCTAGACCATAAAATTTGAACAATAGAATAATTTTATGATAAACTCACGCATTCACTATGAGTTGAATTATTTTAATATTTCACTTTTTAGGAGGTTTTATACAGGTTGAAAGTTTATTTGAAAAACCGTTAAGGAGGTTTGATGGTGAAGTTTATTTAAAAAAAAGTACTTTTTTTACTTTTAAGAGTTCTGGTTAAAAATAGTTTAGTTTACGAAATGCTAAATACTATAATAATTTGAACGTTTTGGAAAATCAACCCCTAGAGGGTTAAATACGTTGTTAAGAAAACTTTACAGTACGATAAGTGTGTAATGTCGCAGACAATAGTAAATTTCGTATCTTCATGTAAATATATCGTAAATTTCGTTTATTAAGCACCTGATTGTCAATGCGGAACCCCTTTCACTAGCCACCCCTTGATAGCAATTTAGTTACATCATGTAATAACATCTGCTCACTCATACACCTTTGACTTACGAAACAATGCTCTGAGCATAATTTTATCTACCTATCACATTGTCTACGAAACCTTTTACCTGTTAGAATGACTCACTATTCGTCACACCAACGTAATATCTTGCAACATTAGGTACAATAGAATCTCTGGGTCATCCTGTATTGATAAGTGATGTGTGAATGCGGAGATACTTTTGTGTTCTATGTAAGTCATCGAATACACATCGAAATATGCTATAATTATAGAATTTTAATCACAAATTGTCAGTGACACTTATTAAAATTTGTTGTCTTGGTCTCACAAAAATGTATATGTAATGATATATATTTTGATGATAATTTGATGTTAGCACGATTTCGACGACGCACGAGTAGTATGAATAACATTTTTGTGTTGTTTGTATAGGAATTTTCGTGACGATAAGACGACAGGTAGATACTATAAAACTGCTTATATAATTATTATAATTAAATAGCAAAATACAATAAAATATATTAACATTCTTTAATTAGATTGCAATACAAACATTATATAACGATATGCACATTTCACTAATAGTTAGTATTCTTGAGTTTTTTTTTTAATTTGTTGTGGTAATTATATAACTATATGCGCTAGTAATGTTTTAGTATTCTTGACGAATTTTTACATGTGTGCAAGTTTTACGCATATATGATTGTGTACTAGAAAAAACTCATTTATATTACCTCTCGTCAACGATAACAGCCGGCGATAAATAAGCAACACAATTAACCAGTTTGTAATCAACAAATACTTGGAATACAATTTTGTTCGTCATAATGATGTAAGTACAACTTTTTTGAAGCGAATACAAATTCAACGAGAAAAAATTCAAAACAAGCTTAATTAAGAAATATGATAAAATGTACGTGACTGTCGTAAATTTTACTTTTTACCTCGTTGTCGTTTAAATGGAAATCCGGAAAAATTAGGAGCTTTTGCTTCAACAGCACAATTATGTTGTTTTTGAAACAAAAACGAAAAAAGCTTCGAAACTTGTACTTAGGTTGCAAGGGGAGAGAATTGAGGTTACCACAGTTTTGAGGGGTCGAAAAAATTCCCACTTTTTAAGTGTCAACATAAATTAATTTGTATGAGTACTGCTTTAAAATGTTACTTTTCCAAATGACTTTACCTAAATAACTGTCGTTACATAAGTTTATGATTTTATGTCTGAAATATGATTTAATATAAATAATTTTATTGTACACATAAATTTACCCATAAAATGAAACAAACCGTATTACGGTTCTAGGTACAATGAAAAGGGAAATTTTAGTACGTAGTTTAATTTTAATATCTTCGGGAACATTATGCGTGTCCGTTCAATTTCCTTTCGCAAAACCATTCCAATTTTATATAACGTTCGCTTTTGCTTTTAATGTAACTGCAATTTTCGTTTATACACGATTTATTGCTAAATCCGAACACTTAAGATTTAATCTTTTATAAATTTCAACTTGGTATGTAATGAAAAGTTCCATAAATTCTTGTCTTTTCATTTACAAAAATATTTAAGGTATTTGGTACAAGCGAAAATTTCAAAGCAAATAGAATTTCGACAAATTAATATACAAGATTGCAACTTCGATTAAACTAGTTGCGATACGTTGTTAGTTAACGAAGAAAATATACAATGACATTTTATAAGTAGTGCGTATTGCAGTAAGAAATAACAAAAGCTTACGTAGCGTTGCATTACCCACATACTATGAGAGCGTAATTAAAATGTATTGAAAGTAAATTGAAATGCCGCGCATTCCCCACCGCCACCTTTGCTTACGAAAATAAGAATGTCAAGGTTGTATGTGGAGACGCCTCGGAGATATGCGGCACATTTGTCTCTTGCGATATCGCTCGACGCATCGCGACTAACGTAACGCAGCCATTCGAGCGTGGTCTCCTAGTCCTTAAAGAAATTCAGGGTTTCGAATTATTTCAGAGTTCAGAATTGTCTGGCCGTGCTCCCTCTTCAACGGCTCGAATGAGATTGCCTCGCGACATTACACCAGCCTAATGTAAATTTCGTCGTAACGTTGTATGTTTGTTCGGGTCGCTTCCGTGTAGGGCGTTGCGTGATTTCTCCGGTCAATGGGTAGAATTTGTCAGAGCGCTCTACTCCGCCCTCTTGGGAGAGCTTAATGGCCAACATAATGAACGTTCATTATAACCATTTTATTTGATCACAATTCCATTTACATAATGTAACGTTTAGGTTATACGAAATAAATATTAGTAGAATCGTTCAAATATTAAATGTCGTAATTGTTGAACAGCACATATTAATCGTCCTGAAGCAATTATGTGTATTTAACATCTATTTAGATCATCTATCATTTAAATACCTATTACTGAATTATTTAACATACAATAATCATAAACTACGTATGATTTCTGATATGTGTCGTATCGCCATTTGCATTAGTTCTCAAGGGTAGCAAGGTAGCAACCTAGCTGTAACCGACCTCATATGTTACTCCTAACCTGTTAGGTATTTTAAGATTATAATAGACTGCAATGTTTATTTAATTTAATAAAGTGCAGTTACTTTTGCGTCTTCTTTGGCAGCTGGTCCATATTAAGCACATGCGTTAATGAGTAATAAAAAAATTGCAAACCGAATTCTACCCAAAGGTTAGACCCGTTTCTCTTTGTTATTAAATTAAACACTTCCTACACTCATGGCCCTACACTAGGATTTTCTCCTGTGTCGTGGGTGCCATGAATATACAAAAACGAATACACAAACACCCAGACCCAAAACAGAAATCTAAACTCATCATTCAGATG
>DWTU01003383.1:0-10471 GCA_018251515.1 Cecropterus confusis
AAATTAATTATCACTGCTTTACGGTGAAGGAAAACATCGTGAGGAAACCTACACACCTGACAGTTCTTTAAAAAAAATGTTCTTAAAGGTATGTGAAGTCTACCAATTCGCACTTGGCCAGCGCGGTGGACTATGGCCCCAAACTCTCTCGATCTGAGAGAAGAACCATGCCCAGCAGTGGGGCAATATTGGGTTGATAGTACTCCCAGGGAGTTTTTAAAAACTCATTGAATTAAATAATACATTCACAAATAACCAGTTGACTTACATATGACACAAACCAGCACAATCCTCAGGAGTGGCAAATCATCTAGAGAATACCTCTCTTAGCTCACTTCTTCTCTTCTTCTTCTCTTAACGATAAATATAGATTTTATTACATCTTTATATAGATTTGGTTACATGTGTCGATATACTATCAGGTAATCTACATACTAATCTGTTACTTCTATCTTATAAGAGAAAGTTATCATTGAATGTATTATAAATCAGTTAGTATTTTAAACACACACAAAAATGAAAGTAGCTAATGCATTACTTGCAGTCAATGGTAACAAATAATTTAAAAAATCTCCTTTTGTTATAGTCTCATAATAATCTCATACAAATCATTTAATATAATTTTGTGGAAACAATTGAAATATACATAAATGAATAATAAAATGTTTAATGTCATACATATAATTAATTAATATTAAGGTTGTATTGTTGTGGTTTTAAATTATAAGATAAAAACAATACAATGCACAATTCGCATAAATGCTACATTATTGCTTTGAAATAATACTAAAGATGACTTCATTTTCGGAAATACACTAAAGTCTAACCATGTAAGCATGGTTTATAAATGGATTAGGAAAATCAACAGCCATACCCGACCATGCAATTTACTGCAAATATATGAAAAAGTCACGTGACTTTAGAAAAGCGATAGATATAAGTTGACGTGTGTACACAACAAAATATAACAAGATGACCAACATAACCTAATTCAATTAAATTTCACACAAATTATTTTAATTAAAGAAAAAGACTGTACCTGATTAGCTTCGAGCGCTTTCTTCAGCTCCTCGGTCCGATTATTCCACACCAACCAATGAATTGGATAGCGGGTCGCGATTTCATCTGCCGTCAGAGGCATTTTTTCAACACATTTAAAGTCCTAAAATGTTTTAAAAGCGTATCACTTTTCACTAACATACAAAATCTTTTTACTGACCAATTATCACTTGAAAACGCACTATTAATTCACAAATAAAAATGAAAAACTGCGGCAAGCGCTTCCCACTTGCTTTACCAAATGTCAAATGTCATAAATAACTACATTTCAACATCAAGCGGTTTCTGACCCTGCTACGACTACAGATAACAAAACAAGGTATTCCATTTTGAGTGAGATTATTAATATTTTCCAGATTATTTAAATTTAAAATTGACTATCTTATAAATTATATCCTGTATTCATTTACAAAGGAAATTACGTTAATAATAATAATATTCAAATGTTTTAAATTACTTAAATTATAGATAAAAAATCTGCCGTTAATATTGACACTAACTGACATATGATTATCAATGTCAAAAACCTCAAGAAAAATGATAACTCGAGAAAAATAATATATTTATGTAAAATGTTAAATACAGCTTAGAATTACGCAATAAACAATGATAATGTGATCAAAATGAACAAAACAATAAATTCAATTTTCCGCATAAATCCCTTCAATATTTACAATTACTTTACGGCTAAAACGTTAACCACAATATCGCAGAAAAATATTGAAGTAAGTGAAAAATAAAATAAAATACCGTGTGCCGTTTGAACAAGGTGGTGCTCTGGGCTTACTTTAGTAAGCTCACTCTTTAGCTTTGCATCGGATTTTATTGAAGTTGACATAAGTATCAAAAAACGACCCATATACCTATATTCTCTATATAACTTAAGTGTTTATAGTTGTTTGTTCGCTACACCTAAATATAAACCTACGTCATTTGGTATCCTTTAAGATCTCAACTTATTTATCTGTGTATGTTTACAGGAATGTTACAAACTCCTCAACATCCCTGTCCACTCAAAGCAGGATGTTGTTCGAAACGCTTTCTTAGAACTTGCCAAGAGGTACCATCCGGATTCCGGATCACCAGAGGCCAATATTGATAAGTTTGTGGCTATAGAAAATGCATTCCGAGTTCTATCCAAGCATAACACTGGCTCCAGCAAGAAAGACGAAGTGGAGCAGATTGTGTATGACATCAGGGTATTGCTATTCATTTAACCATTCCTTCCATTTCAATTTTAAAAAATATGACTAAATATTTTACAATTTTTAATATCTACCAGACAATTCTCAAATATAAAAAGAAAAAATCAGTATTCAAAATAAATTCAATATAAGTGGTTTATGTTAAATTCTTAAAAAAATCAAGAGAGCGGCCCAAGATAATTCACAGTTGTCAATATTTACATTTATTCCTTACTAGCTACTACCCACAGTTTTGCTCACATTTTCAATATTTTTGCTAAGTAATCATGTCTGCCAAAATATTTTTGTTTGAATAAAAAGTATCCTATGTTTTTTTTCTAATATATCTAAAAAAAAAGTTTCACGATAATTGGTTCAACCATTGTGACGCAAAAGCGTTACAAACAAACTTACATTCACTTTAATAATATTGGTAGGGATATTATAAATATAGTCCTGGTTTCTAAAGCCCTCAATGGTCACAGTAAACTTAGATATCAACCAGAGTTTGTGTACTGTGCTTTGATGAGTTGTTATAAGTCATTTAATATCTTTTAGCATACAGCACCACAGCACCGTCAATACTTAAGTTTCGAGGGTGTTGGTCACGGAACACCTTTCCAAAGACAGAAGCAGTGGGCTCAATCACGTGCGCAAAAAGCAGCAATCAATGTGATGGAGCACAGAGTAGCAAAGGCCGTAGCATCAGACAAAACTCTCATGAAGAAGGACCATTATGCTAAGAAACATGATATAAAAACCAAGTATGGCTTTGATAGGCTTGTTGAGGACTTGATTCAAGAATCTATGTCTAAAGGGGAGTTTGAAAATTTAAGTGGTAAAGGAAAGCCCTTGAAAGATCAGAACAGGAATCCATATGTTGATTTCACAACACACAAATTAAATGAGGTATTGTAATTTTATCAGAATGTTAAAGATTTATACAAGTATTTATACAATTTAATATAATTTATATAAGTATGTTATAAATGTTTACGCAATTCATACAATTCATATAAATATTAATAATTTATACTATGTCAGAATTGCTTTCTGCTGAAGGAATGTTCATATTAAATCTGGGATCAACAACAATTCATCGTTATAGACATCTTCATTTTTGAATACCAGAATTGCAGAATTATGTCAAGTTACTGAATTAATTGAATTATTTCAGGTACTCATAAACAATGGTTTCACCCCTGAATGGATTACAATGAGCAAGGAAATAGAACAAGATATAGAAGCTCTTAAGCAAGAGATAAAAGACGAAAGGATGTATTTAGGTCCATGTCCACTAAGTGATGAGGACCAAAGGAAATGGGATAGAATTTGTACTAGCAATCGAGACTTAGCTAAATCAATCAATATTAAAATCAATACCTATAATTTAATAGTACCTTTGTTAAACAAACAGAAACTTCATGTAGAATTCGAAAAGATATGTCAGGATGTTCTAGAGAACGGAATACATTCAGTTAAGAAGATAGATAAAGTAAATATTGCAGAACCTATTGTTGTTGCAGAGAATGAAGACATCATTAGTGTGATCTTCAAAGTCTTAAGTGACTTTGTGTCTTTTAAAGACAAGAAGAAAAATGTACAAAATTAGAGGCAGCAGATAAATGATCATATAATGGCAATTGATTACAGTAGCACCAACTTCATTGGAATCATGAAATACATTTTTATAGATAAAATGCTAGACTAAAACCCTTTGTTTCTACTTATTGTAGTTTACAATGCTATAAAGCAGATAAACTCAGCAGTAATGTATAATATTTTGTTTTTGTAATCCCATTTAACTTAGTTTTGTGAAGCTAAATCTGTGATATTATTCATTATTATTATTATTAGAAGTTGTAACAATTATTAGAAGTTGTATTAGGTGAACATTAATAAAACAAGTAATTGCTGAACAATATTTTATTTTTAAAAAATTAACCTACTTATTTTATGGCGTTAACATTTAATATACTTCGTAAAAATAACTTTATATAGGAAACATTCATTTGAACATGCTTAAAATATGAATTCGAGACGTTCTTATTCTAAAAGTATGATATTTCATTACATATTATGTATAGAATTATTTCTTTATTCGAGAACGCGTATATCATTATTGTAATTACACTCCTCACATGGAAGACACAACACATGTTTTTTTAATATAAAATGTATGAAGAATATAATAACGCGCGTACCTTTTTTAGTCACTATATAATATATTACAACCTGATTCATTGATTCTGCTATATGTAACGGTTAACAAAAAACTTGTATATACATTTTAGAAGGTTTAACACAAATTATACTTTTGGAATGTAAGATACATTTTCCTTAAACATTATTTTAAACAAACAAAGAAGATCTTTGTGAAAACCTTTGATTGATTGACATGATTTATAAAATGTGGGATCGGAATATTTTTCAAGGAATTATCCATAAATTGAGTCACACATGTATGCAGTTCCAAAATAAAGTCATGATAGAACCGAATAGAAGAATTTGATATACACGCCAGGACGGGTGTAATTTTGTTGGTGACACATGATATTGAGTTATTCCTTTTGATGTGATCTTACGCGTACGTAATTTAATGTTTTAATAATATTGTTGGTCATAAGTGCACGTTTTTTGTTATTAATAGTGACATGACATACAACGGAATCGACGGCAGTATCTAAGCTTTAGTGTTTCTCCAGCAGTCAATGTCACAGGATAGCTGTCAAAACTGTTACGTAAAAAACTGAAGAGTAGCGGCGAGGTCAGTTCCCATTTGTGACCAAAGAGTCATTTAAATCTTATTGGAAAGACTGAACTCATTGTACGACCTATGACTTTATTACGAATGTGTTTAAACCAGAATAACACACTAGGTTTATTTTAGTTAAAACGTTTTATAGAACTCGGCCGTATACTTAAAACTAAAAAAACCAAAAGAACAACGTAGTAATTACATCATAGTTGAGTTTCGTAAAACTAAGTCGAATCTTTTCGACAAGACTTAAAAGAGCGATTTGTCAACATCAGTTCCAGATGGTCCCTTGGCGTCCACGACTAGTAGGCGCAGCGCGCACGGGCAAAAACTTCTTTTTTGCAACAGATTGTATAGCATGGCGACCTTTTTCATCGTTAGGTGCTGATGCGAATTTATAGGTTTTGAATTAAAAGTAAGTTTTTTATTATTTAGGAGGAAGTTTATAAACAGTTTGCAAGACTAGTATCTATCATCCCTATTTCCAGGTGGTAATGTCCTGCGGTCAGTTTTTTTTCTTTATTTAGGGTAAAGTTTATACGTTTGCAACTGGTCATCGAGCCCTAGTTCCATATTATAGTTCCCTGCGAGGAGAGTTTCGCGCGGTCCGCGGCTAGCAGACGCAGCGCGCGCGGGCAAAAACATGTTATTTAGCGTCTTTATTTTAACCTTCAAATGCTGTTCAAATTGAGTTTTTCAATTGAAGTTAGTGAAATTTTATTCGGAGAAAAGTTTTTAAATAGTTGCGATTTCCTTGCGATTAGTTAAAAATTAGTTTTTCCTTTGTTTAGGGAAAGTTTTCGATAAGATCACAAAAAGTAAGCTTTTCTTCGTTTAAGGGAAAATTTTTACATAGTCGTCAACGGGTCATCGTCCCCTAGTTCCATATGATGGTCCCCTGCGAGGACAGGCGCGCGCGGCCGGCGGCCAGCAGGCGCAGCGCGCGCGGGTAGGCGCGGTGCTCGGCCAGCAGGATGCGCTCGGCCAGCGACTCCTCGCTGTCGCCCGCCAGCACCGGCACCTCCTCCTGCGTGATGATCGCGCCCGTGTCCATGCCCTCCTGGAATTGTACACCAACAGTTACGTTTTTGAACGTAAAATTTACATATTTGAATACATTTAAACTGTCTAACCGTATATGGCCGCTTTATCTTTTTTAACTTCAATTACATAAAAAATGACATGATTCCTCTACTCACATCAACAAAGTGCACTGTACAACCGGATTTAGTGTCCCCGGCGGCGAGGCACTGCCTCTGGGCGTGCAGGCCTGGGTGACGCGGCAGCAAAGATGGGTGGATGTTGATGAGACGTCCCTTCCATCTGAAAATTAATAATGACTATTTTGTAATTACATAAATAAATTTGAAAAAAAAAAATCAAAGATCTGAATTTGATGACGAGTGCGGAGGTGCTGTGACCATACCGGTCTGACATGCAGTAGATTCCAAGTCCTTTCCCGACAAGACAATTATCTAAATGATTGTGAATCTAGGCGTATGTGTATTCGTCTTTGTGTGGATACATAGTACCCACCTGTAATAGTTCCTGATAAGTTCTAAGACCAATATATGCGCCATGACTTCCATTTGTTTTCCTATTTCAGTTCCATTTTCTTCATTTCTTCATTTCCACTTTGAACATAGAACACAAATCCACAATTTATCCGCAAGTTGCTTGCAAAAATACAGCTTGTTTCATTATAAAATCAAATTGAAAACGTGTTCAAAGGTGCACATTATATTGATCAACTTACTTTCGAACGAATTCAGCGGACAGCAGCCTCATGTAACCGGCGAGGCACACGATGTCGATCTTGTGTGATTCGAGCGTTGCGGATATGGTACGGTCGAACTCCTCGCGACTCTCGTAGTCCTTGTGGTTGATAACCTAGAATGCATTGCAAAGTGCTATAACCTTGAACCTTGAATTCTATCACTCTTGTTAAGGCAATAAGAATCTTATCCGGTCATCCACAGCAGATGAATTCTTACACGAGAGCCAATGTTTCGTAAATAAGTTTGACACTACAAGTGTCAGTGAAATATCGATTCTTGGTGGCACGGCACTATACACCTTAAACTTTAATTACATCTACAGACATCAAAGGTAATACGATCGATAATATCGATTGTGTCGCTGTTAGTATCTATTGCAGTGAACTCTTTCAATAGTAATCTGATATTGTGTTGCTGTGTAGTATTCTATCATTCGTATAAATTCAAAATCGATAGTCTCGCTATCGGTAGTCTATCGATAAGCCATTGACATTTGACTATTTAGTAGCAACACTAGTATGGATCATAACAAGCAGTGATGTTCACCAACTGCATTGGTCGACAATCGTTCAATTATTGATATTCCAGTATCGAACGGTAACACTAGCACGAATCACAATGTGTGTACCAGTGCCGGCCCGAGGTAAGTTTTAGGATGATGCAATTGAATTATAAATAATCTTTGACACTTGATACAAAACACCTGTAATATGTTGGCAAAAAAAAGTCGCCACATGTAAATATTCTGCCGCTCTCTAAATATCTGAAAGATTTATCTGTAGAAAATTTTGGGAACGCCCAAGAACGTACTTCAGACTCTTTCTGGGACTAAGCGTCCGGAGCGGGCGATCCGTTCGCCCAATGGCAGGGACGGCCCACTCAGGTACTCACCAGGGCGGGCATCGTTTGCTATAGATAGTGGCAATTAAAAATCGATAGTGTATCGATAAAGAAATGAGTCCAGTATCGTGCTACAGCACTAGTATATATTTGCGCATCGCACGTTTTTTAGTGAGTGAACCAGACGATATTGTTTGTGCGTGAGTCATAGCGGTAATGTGTCTTTTAGTAAAACGTACTAAGCGCCCTTTGCAATCTACAGAAAACCAAATGATATACAATTTGTTTAAATCATTGCAAGAGTCTGATTATGATAGTTCACATAGTGAAATTGCCAAGACAATCACGTAGAAAATATGTTAGAGCAGTTTATTATTGACGAATGTGCAGAAAGTTCATCAGAAGGAAGTGATGACGATAAAATTTTAAGATTACAAAAATTGTATAATAATTATTTGATTTATATGTTCTAGCATATATGAATATACTATTACAATATTGTTTGTTATTTATTATTGTTATTTATTTATGAATTTATCAAATAACGTGAACACAAAATTTTGTTACGAGTATACTAAGTATGCAAATGTAAATCACAAAATAAAAATTAAATTTTCTCTACAGTAAAATTTAAAAGTATGCAATATGGACGGGCCTTAACAATTTCAAACAAGATTAAAGGCGTCGGCCCAACCCCGTTTAATGACCCATCTCATTCTGTCAATATCGGAAATGTGCGAGAGACATACTTTGACGATCTACGTGGTGGAGCGGTCACCATACCGGTCTGACACGTGGCGGGTCCCGGGTTGGATCTCCGGCCAGACAGACATCCGAATGATGAATTTAGGTTTCCGTTCCGGGTCTGGGTATTCGTATCGTTTTCGTGTGTCCATAGCACCCACGACACAGTAGAAAATCCTAGCGCGCTACACACTAGGATTTTCACCTCCGGGTGTAGAAAGCGTTTAGCGATTACATCGAGTACTCGTTTGTTAAAAAAAAACAGAGTAGAGTACTCACGATAGCGGGCACGCCCGCGCTCTCGGCGCGCTGCAGCGCGCGCACGCCGGGCCGGTTGCTGATCACGAGGCACACGTCCGCGCACACGCACTGCGCCGCGTCGCGCGAGCTGTCCAGCAGCGCCTGCAGGTTGCTGCCCGACCCCGACACCAGCACCGCCACCTGCGGGTTCGCGTAGAGTCACTAGATGCTCCAATCTGATATTATAAGGTGTAGCGAAACGCTCAAAGGAATTATGAAATCGATTAAATACCAAAGAAAATGTTAGTTAAGGCTCAGTAGTAAAGGATGGAAAAAATATATTTTCTTTAAATTTTGTTGTATCCTGTATTTAACTAGGTATAGTTACTTTCCAGAAATTCATCCTAATGGGATGGCGAAGTAATATGAGATGTGATTTTGTATCAAAATTAACTTAAATTTTAATCGGGGCATAGAATTTTATTAATGTCTTTCAATTTTGCTTAACGTCGGCCACACATGCTAGTCTACATTTTAAACTATTTCTTTTATGAATTATGAGCATGTGATCCATTAAATACACACGTATAAATATGCGTATAAATATGTCTAATAACAAACTCCCTATAGAACAAGTTCTACCTGTAGTTGATCACACGCGTTGCCATGCGAATTGGTAGAATTTACACCTTAAGATCTTTTTTAGAAACTCTCTGGCGTATAGGTTTCCTGTCGATGGCTTTCTTCACCGTAAAGCAAAAAGAGATGCGTACTTGGGATTCGTATCTCTGACTTCCGAATACGCCCTCAGTCGATAAACGGTTAGTTTTAACCGTTATGATATGACTAACTTCCATTAGTTTTGCCTAGTAGTAATATTACAACTAAGGAAACACATAAACAGCACAATGCAAAAACCTTCTTCCTGGGCATGAGCCCGATCGAGAGCGAGTTTCGATCCTTCCGCTACGTCTACAGAAGATAATACGCTATGTACTGACCCTCTTCTTGGGCATGAGCGGCATGCGGCGCGTGAAGTCGACGGCGGACGCGAAGTTGTCGACGACGACGCGCGCGCCGCCCGCCGGCCGCGCCTGCACGCTGCCGATCACCATCGCGCCGAACGAACGGGTTATGTTCATCACCTGCAATCGAATGCTGCGTTGACGACCCACGTGGCGAAGCGGTCACGCAGTGGGTCCCGGGTTCGATCCCCGGCCAGACAGACATCTGAATGATGAGTTTAGATTTCTGCTCTGGATCGGGGTGTTTGTGTATTCGTCTTTGTGTGTCCATGGCACCCACGATACAGGAGAAAATCCTACTGTAGGGCTATGAGTATAGAAAGCTTTTATACGTTTATATACTGGTTCTAACACCTGTCCGTTAAAAAATTATCACAAAAAGTTTATACCATAGATAGTTTACGATTAACAAAAAAGCAATTTATAAATCACATATCTTCCTCCATGCATATCCACATCATCTATATTACGTTACGAGATTCTCTAGAATTCCTTATATCGAGTTGAATAGACTATATATAATTCTAGGTATTCTAAGCCAGTCTTGCTTAAGCTTAGATGTAGCGGCTATCCACTTCGTGAGTAACTTTGTTCATTTTCCAGCAAAGTCGAGAGATAACGTTGTAAAAGAAACTTAGCTGGATAAATAATATGTTACTAGTATGTGTCGGTAGTTGGATTTCTAAAGAGATACGACATTCTTTTGAAATAGTAGCATCATTATACCTTTTCTGTTTATATCCTTAACAACCTGAATTCTTTAAGGTGGTAGTAGCCCCTGTGGTTCGACTGTGGAAGCACCACCGCCACACCTATTTCTGTCTAATAACAATAGTGTTATGC